>JACXGM010007924.1:0-15524 GCA_016801145.1 Umbra pygmaea | reverse complement strand
ATAGCTCACTCGGTTGGTACGTTGCAAGCAGGGCTGTGTCGAGTGTTGCGGAGCAGATGGCGGCGGGATCTAGCCCGGTATGGGGCAAGGCGAACTGCCGTGCGGGCTGCTAGCAAGGGTGCGTTCGGAGCCGTTGCACACCCGTCACATATGGAACTAGCAGCTATTTCTGCGAGTTGAACTCCCTCTGCATCACCCTTTCCTATGGAACTAGCATCTACTTCTGCGAGTTAAAATCTCTCCTCTGCATCAACAGCATCTGCCCTGGGACGGTGAACAGCAGCTAGCTTCAGGGTGAGTAGAAAGAGAGATTGGATTCTGTTTACAGACCCGCGGTGGTTTAGATAGCAGCGAGTAAACACATTATTATCGATCTGTGTTATTATCAGTCATGCTTAATTTATACAGTCTATGGTCGGAGTGCTAGATTGTATAGTTTGAAATGAGTGCTTCTAACGTGTTTAGCTGATAGCCGTTTCCCCTAGGTTGGATCGTTTGGTACTGTGACCACTAGCTTGGTTTCGTGACTCAATTTCAATTAATGTCCAGTATCAGTCTCAGTTTTGTTAAACGCTATAAAGCCTACGCATTAGGCATTATTTGTGCATGTATGTGAATATGTACGTGTTCTTTGTATGTGACAACAACGTTACATCCAGCCTTTTGCTTAGTAGACTTGCTAGCATTCCTGGATAACAGCTAAACTGTCCTTTGCCTGACTTGAGCGTTTCAGCGCCCTTTCCCTGCGGCAGATAGTGACGGCGGTGTTACTTTCCCTTGGTCTATCTGTCTGCCCTGTACTGTAGCCTGAAAAGTCAAACAATGATGAAATGTCCTCAGGTTTCAGTCAGTTGGTCTTAACCCTCACCAGTGACACTGTTGTGTTGAAAGTACTGTTCTCTAAATTGTCTGTCGTTAAAAGATGCTCGCTACAGACACGAAGTTCAGGGGCTGTCGGAGGGCTAGCCAGTTTTAAGGCAGCTAGCCATGAATTGAGGGGCTGGTTTCTTAGTCAAAGGTAGCCTGTAGACATTTATTTTAACCACAGCGGCCTTAGCCCTATACCATTTATTACTGCAGCCAGAGGCAATGCAGTATAAACCCCCCATAGGCCTGTTTCCTCAGTCATGTCAGTTAGCCTCAGACTCATTACCTGGTATTGCTGAGTAGCTTACCATACCAGTGACGTAGCCGATTTTTGAAATCCAAAATGGCGGCGCCCATGTAACAAAAACAACACTTTCAACATACCAGTTTATCCCTTTTAACAAATTTTGCCATTTTAATCATTGTACCAATGAGAATAATTTTTTTTTCTGTTATATCACCTTTACATAAAATTCCAGTCCAGTTCATCTTTAAAGTTGCGCGACACCGGGCGCGCCTTTGTGGGTTGTTGCAGTAAGAGAGTCAACAGAGTCAGGAGAGTTAGTGATTAGAGAGATAAGTAGAATGTTCGTAGCTTAGAAAGTTCATAGCGAGTAGAGAGTGTACAGTAGAGAGGTCATTGCAAGTAAGTTGTTTATACTGTGTAGTAGTGATGGGCAAATGAAGCTTTGGTGAAGCACTGAACAAATTCGAAGAATTGGTTTGAAAATGGATTCATCACTCATAGCTTCAGTAACAGCGAAATACATCTAGTTCATGCACCTAGCCCCCCCCCCCCCACACACACACACACGGTGCAACATGTACAATATACTAACAATGGGATATCGTTATTTTTTATAAAGACTGATTAATTTGTGTATTCTGTTATTGGTTATTGGGGAGAGAGTGCTTGGGAAAATATGGCACAACTTGTGTGTGCTTGTGTAACTATGGCCAGGGGGTAGGTAGGTGGGATAGGGGATAGGGGACAAAATATTGTTCCCCTTTTATTAGGGAACAATATTTTTTCAACACTTTTTGGACTGAGCCTGTTTCTTTTTTTGGTCACAAACTATAATTTGGCTACACTAATCATATAGGCTTATAATTATAAAGTAGGTTAATTTTTTTATACAGACTTGAGACAGTTATTACTATAGGCTGCTGATAGTTACAGTTCTATAACTCTTAAAATAATTCAATAATAACACAGCCAGCGCATCTTATCAGGAGCAATCAGAATAAAGTTTTCCCACATGTCAGACCGACCTCTCTTCCTAGATGCTTCCATAGTAATTAAAATAAATCGATAAGAACAAACTAATGTTTGTCACTATCGAGGCTATGACCCAAACACAATATTGTGCATTATGCTTTGAGCGGGCTAGAATTCCGATTTGAAACGATGCGGTGCCAGTCGCAATAGCAGCACAGGTTTGCGTGTGCCGGTGGCGCAGCGAACCACTCAGGTGATTCATTCAGTGAATGAAGCAGTTGCTGCTTCGGACGTCATATGTCACGTGATTTTTCCATACCAAAGCAACCTTCAGAGCGTGGGTTCAAATGGAATTGTAGTTAATGGTTTGAAGTCAATATAATCACAGAAATGTGTGTGCAATGTGCAATGTGTTCTTTCTTGATTTCCCGCCCAAATTGATGTATTTGTTAACAAACACAAGACACGTTCACAACCAAAATCCAAACTTTATTGTTTTTTTGTGGAGATGGCAATTACATTTTTATTTATGCAAGGTTCCAAATAGGCTTAATTATTTATGTCATTATTTATTTATCCATGAATTCATACTCAAAATGTATTCATCTTCGACTCAAAGACATTCATGGCTAATTTCTGTGAAAACAGTTTGTGCCACAATGCTATCCTTAACTTTCACCACCAGATGTCCTCATAGAGTTCTGAAGCTTCGAGTACTGAACCTTTTTTCAATACAATTGGATTGAAATGCTTCACTGGTTCAGAAAGATTCAGTTTGCCATCACTAGTTAAAATTAAACTTGACTCGCGCTGCCTTATCTGGTGGCACACAATCGTGTAGCACAGTGAGCTGGTTAAAATTACAAACTGCCTCATCTTGTCACAATGCTCCGTCAGTGTGGATAAAGAGAGACAGGCGCGAAGAATGTGCAATAAATCAAATAGACTTTATTACAGCAATACTGACACAAAACAAAACTGCCACGAGGGGCTAAACCGTATCTATATATAAATAGACAAACGACAAATCGACATTTCCAGGGGGAACATGCAACAGGATACAATAAGCAACACGGACTGAACAAAACACACTAACTAAATACCACACCAAACGAGGGACAACAGGGAACACCTGGGAACTAATCAAACACTGAAGGGAACTATGGGAGAACTGAACCAACATGCTAGACACGAAAGGGACATCAGGGGGAACCAAAACATAACAAAACACATGGGGTAGAAATCACAAAGGAAAACACACAGAACAGTAACTCAAATGGAAATATGTGTAACTATACACAACTGAATAACAACACCACCACGCATAGCACTGAAGAACAACAAAGGCAGACATATAAACACACAAGACAAACTAACAAAACCAAAGGGGAAGTCCATAATCCGGCCCACCCTGTTACACATCTGGTGTTTCCATATTTCCATATTTGTCTTCATCAACATATTGGATATTGTTTATTTATTTACTTGGGACAGTGCACATTAATCAACAGTCTTACACTTCTGTACAGACTGTAAATGAGCCAGATTATAGCATAGATGCTAATTTCCACCTGTAGTCCCAAACCTAACCTGCATGTTTTTTTTTTATAGTGGGGGAAACCGGAGCACCTGGAGGAAACCCACGCAGACATGGGAGAACATGCAACTCCACACAGAAAGGCTTGGGATGACCGGGGTTCGAACCCAAAACCTTCTTGCTATGAGGCCACAGTGCTATCCACTACGCCACCATGCCTGCCCTAACCATGTGGTTATCTATTGAAATAATGCAAGAGAACAATGAAAATATATTTGTACAATAACCCAAATGCACCACGAAATCTGTCATATAATTCTTAACAGATTTTTATGATTAAAAATGATTAACCATGTAGTTCTGTGCAATAAGGTTCCATTTCAGAAAGTATTTTGCAGAGAGAAACATATAGCTTATTTATAATTTTCTAAAATTGACTACAGAAAATAAAAAACTACCAAGCGTCAAATAGCAGGTGATGAACATCAAAGTGAACATCTAAGATTTTACCTTGTGAGACTCCTTCTGAGAATCTGATTTAGAAACTGAAGAATCTGATTTTGTTTTAAAAATGTTCCAGTTTTAACAATGTTGCTTGTTATAAATTGGAGTCAGATGCAGTGTTCACTCACAGTCCGTAATTTCTAGTAGGAAACAAGATAGCCTGAGCAAGTGCCAACCGGCAACAGAACAAACAGGGAACAGTAACTCACAAAATATACAGCTGTGTCACAACAATCAGTAACACACTATCACAGTGACATGAAGGAAACAACCCAAAATCGATTCACTTTCTGGTTCAAGCACTCCACATGCCTGTGGGAGTTCAGATGGAACTCGGGGGTGAGACTTACCATGACCCCCTCAACTAGCGGCCACAGTCCAAAACAGTATTCTCCGAGATGCCATAGTGCCGGAAGACATGGGTGAACAAGGCCTCCGCAGTCTGCAGAGCTGTGGCAACACCGGGCAAAGGTAAGAGACGGCAAGCTTTTGAGAACTGGTCCACAACAACCAAGATGGTGTTGCAGCCCTCAGAGAGAAGGATGTCTGTCAAAAAGTTGACTGACAGATGAAACCATGGTCATTGTGGGACCGGAAGAGGCCTTAATCTTAGCGCACACCGAGCAGTAGGAAACATGAAACCTCATGTCCTTACGTAAATATGGCAACCAATACCTGCCAGCCAGCCAGCTGATCGTGTGGCCAATACCAGGATGACCAGAGGAGGTGGTGTGTGCCCAGCACATGTGCCAAACAACTATGTGATAACTACAATTTCTACCAGGGTATGCAAACTTATCGGCACAACTGTAGCCCCCTTCAGCCAGTGCCTCTATGCCATAAGGACCTTGATGACATTTAACTGCTCACAATCACCAACTTTAATGTGTTACACCTCCATCTCCACCCCTGTTGTGGAGATGCGGTATCCCAGAAAGGATACCGAATGCTGGAAGTAAAGCTGCTTCTCATCTTTGACATACAGTATAAGTCATGCTCCAGTAGGCTGTCAGGCACTCGACGGACCAAAGAGACATGCTGATAGTGGGTGACTGTGTACACCAAGATGTCAATAATGTACACTAACACACGCGACCCAACATGTCCCTGAAGATCTCATTCATTGAAACATTGATGGAGCATTCATAAGACCGTTGGGCATGAACAGGTATTCGTAGTGACCCGTTGTTGTGCTAAACACGGTCTCCCCTAGGATATGCATGAGGTTGTAGGCACGCCGGAGTTCCAATTTTGTAAGGAAACGCTCACCATGCATAGGATCTACATTTGAGGAGATGAGGGGAAGTGTTTTTTTCAAAAAAGAAACTTATACAGGCAGTAGAAGTGGAGGTGCATATGTATCCCTGCTGTAGTGATGCTAAGACATACTTTTCCATCGCCTCGGTCTCAGCATACAGCAGGGTCCCGAACCCAGACTCTGTTAACCAAATGTAATGCTTCAGAAGTTGTGCTAATATTTCCCCTCACAGAACCCTTCATTCCCCAAATGGTAATCCAAGGCTCGGAAGGCAGTGCCCGAGGGACTGGTGCAGACCTGGCATTGAGGCTTAGCCCTAGTCTGGGCCAGGGATCCTCCATGGAGACCGATGAATGCCAAACTGCTACTGACCCAGAGGTAGGTGCACCAAGCCAGGGGCAAGTGCTGTCACTCTGGAGGTATGCCAAATCTGGAGGTGTTTGAGGTGACCATGGAGTTTAGGAGTGCCTCATCCTCCTTGATCTGATAACAGACAGACACTCCATCCAGTTCAGTGACCCTATAGCTTATGTGCTGGCAGTAGACACATCCAGCTGTTAGTGGTGCCATGGAGACCCTGGCCCAGAGCCAAACAAGTGAAGCTTGTATTAGTCCTAGCTGCTAACAGGCCTTATAATTAACAGGCTGTTATAAATAAGTTAAAACTGGCTACGAGTACACTCCTGGAAGAGCATCACCAGGGAAGATACCCAGTGTCTGGTGATGTCAATGCAATGCAGACTTCAAGCAGTCATTGCATGCAAAAGAGATGCAACCAGATATCAACACGTATTACTTTATTCTACATTATGTTGAACTGTCTAATGCATTTTGGTGCCTAAAAATGGGGACAAGAATGTACAAAAGATTCTAAGATTTCTAAACGGTTAATCTGATATGTATGAATGTACCCTCAAATTAAAGCTGACAGCCTGCACCCAATTGTCATCGTATCCTTTCAAATTCAAAGTGCTGGAGTACAGAACCAAAATAACCAAAATAACCCAAAAATGATTACTGTCCAATTAATTATGGGGCACAGTAAATGAAAACCTTACGCACAAACTTCAAGCTCCTTGGGTTTCACATCTCAGAGGCTCCATACGGACCCAGTGGTGAAGAAAGCCACTGTAAAATCTCACTTTTAAATGTATTTGTAACCAGTGGTGATATGCTATTACACCTACATTGTTTTACACTTGTGTAGCCTATAGTTTGCAAAGATTGCAAATAGCTCAGTTATCATGTTTCCTATTACCTGCCATTTCAAGGAATCTTCCAACCAAAAACTAGAAAACCTGGGAATAATTATGCTGACTAGAAGTTTTATATTACTTTGGCTTGTAAACTAATATATAATAGGTGAGCCAGAGTTAGGATGTACAACAGTTGAAATGTCCATCTGTGCCCTGCATTCAGAATCACTGCTAGGATTAGGAACATTGTGAGGAAGCTAGCATACAAAGTTAAACCAGAACAATAACACAATGCACTGAAAGCATCTTACTAACTTGGATTAGTTAGTAAGTATTAAATATGTATGTTATTTATATTTAAACTAGGTAATTGAGTATCACTCAGTGGTCAAATTCTGGTTGCGGCATATTAGCAATGACCAAGGCTTCTCCATAGGCCAGTGGCAAATACACTCACCTAAAGGATTATTAGGAACATCATACTAATACTCAGTTTGACCCCCTTTTGCCTTCAGAACTGCCTTAATTCTACCTTGGCATTGATTCAACAAGGTGCTGAAAGCATTCTTTAGAAATGTTGGCCCATATTGATAGGATAGCATCTTGCAGTTAATGGAGATTTGTGGGATGCACATCCAGGGCACAAAGCTCCCATTCCACAACATCGCAAAGATGCTCTATTGGGTTGAGATCTGGTGACTGTGGAGGACATTTTAGTACAATGAACTCATTGTCATGTTCAAGAAACCAATTTGAAATGATTCAAGCTTTGTGACATGGTGCATTATCCTGCTGGAAGTAGCCATCAGAGGATGGGTACATGGTGGCCATAAAGAAATGGACATGGTCAGAAACAATGCTCAGGTAGGCCGTGGCATTTAAACGATGCCCAATTGGCACTAAGGGGCCTAATGTGTGCCAAGAAAACATCCCCCAAACCATTACACCACCACCACCAGCCTGCACAGTGGTAACAAGGCATGATGGATCCATTTTCTCATTCTGTTTACGCCAAATTCTGACTCTACCATCTGAATGTCTCAACAGAAAGCAAGACTCATCAGACCAGGCAACATTTTTCCAGTCTCCAACTGTCCAATTTTGTTGAGCTCTTGCAAATTGTAGCTTCTTTTTCCTATTTGTAGTGGAGATGAGTGGTACCCGGTGGGGTCTTCTGCTGTTGTAGAAAACAACGCATTGTCACCCACGGGACTGCCGGACTACCATTCTTTGTAAACCCTAGAAATGGTTGTGCGTGAAAATCCCAGTAACTGATTTTGAATTACTCAGACCGGCCCATCTGGCTTTAACAACCATGCCACGCTCGAAATTGCTTAGATCACCTTTCTTTCCCATTCTGACATTCAGTTTGGAGTTCAGGAGATTGTCTTGACCAGGACCACACCCCTAAATGCATTGAAGCAACTGCCATGTGATTGGTTGAGTAGATAATTGCATTAATGAGAAATCGAACGGGTGTTCCTAATAATCCTTTAGGTGAGTGTACAATTTGATCTTTTACTTTTTTATTTTACTGGATATCTACATTTTCAATTTCTCACATTGCTTGGAATTGCTTGGAAAACCATATTTAAATTCTAGTAAATTACGTACACTACATAGAATAATACCACAGTACTGCATTTTCAAAGGTTCTGGCATATCAATATTGGCATCAAATGTCTGAAAAAGTAGACTAACTTTTTCACGAACAGTGGATAACCTGGGATGCAAAGGCACATTTTACTTTATTAGGTTAACTACAGGTTAAGGGTCAGTGTGTGTGTGCCTGCATGCATTTGAGTAGAAATAAAGCCTTGTAAAGCATCTACATGCATCATCAGTTGGCTTACATAGTTTTTACAATCATAATTATATTTGGCAAGGATTTGTTAGACAAGTACAGACCTCTCCTTCGAACAAAATACACCTTTTATTGGCAAAGGTTTTGATCCCCCTGCAGCAATTTTGTGAATCATCCTGTCAGTTTTATGTGTTGTCTCTGAAAGCACATGCCTATTCTGCATTTACTTCCTGTTTAAATGACTACAGTAAGGGTACAGTTTTACAAATCGTTATGTTATTGTGTCATATTTAGGGTTATCAGCATATACCATTAAAATAAACACTATTCACTCCATGTAGATTCCTGCCTGAAAAAAAATATTTTAAACAGGCTTGACTTTCAATAGGATAGGCAGTACAGGTATGTTACTGGTCCAAGCTGGGAAAAGCTTCTAAATGACAAGACTGATGACGGTAGACCAGTTAAAGTACACAAAACTTGCTGTAAATAAAGATAGGTTCCGTCAATCTGTCAATTCAGCTATGTAGCCGCTACCTGTTAGTGTTCTATTTGAAATGGAACAGTATTCATCACATGCTTAAAGTAATAATACAAACTACAATCTTCAATGTCAAATATAACTCCAAAAGGTTGTGGTTTACCAGGCTAAATCGTTTTTTGCTTTTGTCGCTTAAAGCAAATGAAGAGTAAATGGGTTTGAAAGATGTAGCTACTTTCTCAAAACATTAATATATGAATCAAAAACACATTACAAAACCTTTTTCTTTATCAAAGAACCTGTTTGTGTGCAAATGAACTAGCACAAAATTACATTTATCTGGTCAAGAATGTCCACATTGTCAGGGAGTAGGAGTACTTGAAGTTGGTGTTTGCAAGATATATAATTGTGTTTTAAAACAAAAATGCATTAACAAATATCTTTGTTTACTTAAATTCATTATAAATGTATTAACATAATGAAATAATTTGGACTTCATTGTTCTGCAAATATGTTTACTTTGCATCTTATTTTATGGTATTGATGTTTTGTAATATGTCATCATTTTATTTAACATTTTTATTTCTTTGTAATATTTTACTGTTATCTAACCATTAAAGTTGAGTGATTTGCAGCAACGACCTGCGAGCAATTGGGGTATCCTGCTCACTGACGAAAGGAGAAAGTTTTCACATCGGGACTTGAATCAGGGGCTTATGGACACAGGTGAATTCCTCTAACCACTAGGTAAACTTGCATCGCTAGGTGTCAGTGTCTTAAATAGTTCTAAGTTATTTGACATCCAGAAACCTGTCTTACTTGCTCTCTTTTGATATATACAGTGGGCTAAGTCAATGCATTACAGGACAGTCTACATCATGATAGTCAGTCGTTCGAGCCGGACTATGAATACTCTGACTTTCCCCGGACCTCCTGCACAAGGCAGCGCAAATTGGCAAAGCACTGCCTGGGATTTGGGTTAGATGAATCAGATTATCTATCCTGCTACATTGCTCTCCAGCAACCCCTTGTGTGCAGATCGAGTGCCTGTAAATTGGATGAACCATGTGCGCACCCCTCGCCATCCCACAGATTTGTCCAAGGAGTTGCGGAGCTACCAACAAGGCAGTGTTATTGGGAATTGGGAGGAGAAGAAAATAGAGGGGAAATATTATTAAAAATAAATTTAAAAAATAATTTAAAAAAATGATTGGTGGTAAATAACATAGGCAGATGCTGTGGAGCCATTTTCCTGGCATGGTTTGGTGTACCCTTAAAAAAAAGATTGCAAAGGTCTACAGACAATTCCTCAGACTTCATGGCATGGTTTGTTCTTCGACATGCATTGTGAACTGTGGAACCTTATATAGACAGGTGTGTGCCTTTCCAAATCATGTCCAATCAACTGAATTTACCACAGGTGGACTCCAATCAGGTTGTGGAAACATCTCAAGGATGATCAGTGGAAACAGGATGCACAGGATAATTTCATGGTGGCAAAGGCTGTGTGCTTTTTAAATTTTAAATTTTTAGTAAATTTGCTCAAAAGATAAATTGCCGATTAAGGCTGTAATGTGGAAAAAGTAAAGTGCTGTGAATACTTTCCGGATGCACTGTAAGTGCTAATCTATACAATGGTTCAGAGCGTGGAAGCAAGTGAGGGCAGTCAGCACCTTTACTTCGCTGCTGACACACTCAAGGCTGTTTTGGCTGCATGATGCTACTATAAGCAGGTAAGGGCTAGTAGGGCATAATGTAGCTCTTATATGCTAGACCAGCAATACTCATTCCTGCTCCTGCCAGCCGCAAGTCTGTAGGCTTTCATTCCAAACCAAATTTAACACAGGTGTCACTAAACATTACTAGGACAAAATGCTAACTCAGGGTAGTCACAACTGGGGTTTGACAGAAAATCTACAAAATTGTGGCTTGCGGGAGCAGGAATTAGTATTGCTGTGCTCGACTATGGTAGTACACCAGAATAAATGTATGTGTTTACCCCACAAACTTCATTATGTTTTCCTGAAAATGTCCCTATCTGCTTGCCCCAATCTTCTGGGCTCTGTAGAAGTTTCGGTTACACTTTATTTGGAGATTCCGAAACTCCATCTGTAAGTGCTCTACAGATAGTCATATCATCAACAAACTATCAGTTGATAAGCAACTAATTGTGTAGTTTATGGGTAGGGGTAAATTTAGAATATGTTTTAGGGTAATGGTTAAGGTTAGGCTTAACATTGGGGGAAGGTTTAAGGTTAGGATTAGGGTTAGGGTTAGTAGATAGTTTGTTAAAATGTTGTTGATAATCTGATGCTGTAGATAATCTGTAGAGCATCTACAGATACACTTTTTGGACTCTCAAAATAAAGTGTTACCGACATTAGACACATCTTAAGCAAATCCCTTTTCTAAACATATCCTTGAATGTCTTATCCATTTGATGCTCAAAAACAATCAGAGCAACTAGCTAACAACACCAACCTGTAGTGAAACTTCTCCCCATTAAACTGAAATGACCCAACATTTTATTCCCTTTAACAAACCCATGGTGAAAAATTTATATCTTAATGAAAGTAGTCTCTTTCAGGATTACAATGCCCCCATCCACAGGGCACAAGGGGTCACTGAATGGTTTTATAACCATGAAAATGTAATTAATTATTTGCATATGGCCTTCACAGTAGAGGTCTTGAAAACATTTTGGACATGTTCCGACCTGTTCTAAAAGCAAAAAATGTCTTTCCCTGTGGAATCCGATATGCATAAATACATTTAGCAAAATGGAGATCTGTTTGGAGTGGACCAGATAACAAAGAGATTGGTTCCAAAAAGATACAAATCAATCCACGCCCATTCAGAATGGTGAGACCCATTCGGTACCAAAGGTAGTATGAGGAAAAACTGGATGTGGTGCAGCTGCTTCTAATACAACCTAAAAGGATGTTTTGAATGGGGCATGTTCCGGTATCCCATTTAATTTTTCAGTGGCTACCAAGTGGAATTTTAATTTTGAATGCCAGATGAATTTTGAATGGGGTTGTCTACAGACCCTTGTTAGATATGAGATCATCTGGGTTGTTGTTGCTCTTTTGCTGTTGCTAAAAGCGACAGGGAGGGAGACGGCCTACCCATTAATTGTTGTTTAATCGGGATTGTTACATTCCCAAATGTAAACAGAGACATATGTATGATATATACTTCCATTAATACATTTAGGAAATATCTATTTTGGTTATTTTGGGTCAACACATTGAACAAAATAGCACCCTGTGTCCAGTTGGTAAATACTGTACATAATTGCACATATGTATCTGAGAAATGTCACAATTATGACAGATCTGAGTCCGACCCAGATCCAAGAAAAAAAAACATCAATATTGAAACCAGACCCCAGATTTTCATGTCTGGTGGATCTTTGAAGACCTCTACTTCACAGTCACCAAATCTCAACCAAATTTAGGAACTATTTGCGATTTTGCACGGACAAGTTAGACAGTACTCTGTGAGCTGTAGGCCTAATGCTGATAATTAAAATTAGTTTCCTATGCTACGATTCAAACCATCAAACCATTCAGGTAGCCATAGCATTTAGAGCATCTGAGCAGTAACTAAGAAGTTGTTAAATGAAACCCTGATTAAAGTGAAGAATATTTCAATGTGGAAGTTACCTATTAACACGCTAGGAGATTAACACGCTAGGAAGCACCAAAATGACCACGACAGTATGAGTATGGGTAGGTATGAGTCTAGAATGTGCCAAAAACATCTGTTTGCAAGAATTTTCAGGCCTCATCATGTTCTGATGCCTCCCTCAGATGGCATGAGTGTGTGCAATGTTAAAAATAATCTCACAAACATTTAACCATTTGAATGAAAGAGGACTGTGTAAAGAAGCAGAATGGCCTGGCGTGAATGCCTTCTTCTGAGCTGATTTAATCCTGGATATTACAGCTGATCTCGCTGTCCAGGTGAAAACGGCTATTGATGCGGCTCTGGTCCCCTTCTCTGCAGCCCTTGATGGAGTTCATGCAGCTGCTGAGCTGCCTGTCGATTTGAAGGATTTGAGCACAACCTATTCAACTACAGTGGCCAGATTGTAGGCCTGGAAGTGTCAGTTGCCTGTTTGGAAAGCAAAAACATTTGACTGAAAGACTGACAACCTCGAATCCTGTTCGAGATGCTCAGTGCCTGGAGGTGGTCGGCTTCCCAGAGGGTTTTCAGGTGAGTGACTCGGTTGAATTTCTAACAGGGTTCTACCCGGAGATCCTCACCTCTTTTTTTCAGTCACCTCCGAATCTAGTCCGGGCTCACAGCATTGGCAGCCATCCAGCGGGCGGAGGTGACAGCTCTAAACAACACATTTTAATAACTTGGTTTCCCTACTTTTGTAGCTGTGTTGCCATGAAGAAAGCGACATTTCTCCCACTGAAATGTCTACTCCATCAGAAAGGAGTAATATTTTCTCTTCACTTTCCCGCACGCCTCCATGTTGAACTTTCCAGAAAGAATACACAGTTTGATTCTGATGAGGATGCCCATCGATGGTATGAACGTCACTTTGTAAGAGTGTGAGGCTGTCTATTCTATGCGATAGCTCATTGTTACGCTGGCAGCATGATGGATGACATACAGTAGCATGATGGCACAAAGGTCGATGCAGTGCATAATGTAGGATTCTTTGTGAAGTTAGTAGACTGTAAACAAGGGCATGTTTAAAGTTTTTAACAAATTGCTTGTTTTATTTGGTTAACAACATAAAAATTGGATTTGGTTGGTTTTGGAAACTTTTTACAGGTATTGTTGTGGTGTATCGAGTGTATCAAGTATTTTGGATGTATTTTCTTTTCTTTTGCAGACATAATATCCTGCTGTCAGAGGAATGGTAAAGCTGTTGCTCCCTACTTGCAGGATTGAATTATTCTATGTGTTCTTGTTGCATATACATTTACCATACTTATTAGGATATATTTTGGGAGAGTGCCTTTTGACTCACTCATCCTTTTTTAATTAACAGCAGTTTTGATGTATGGTGCCATGTTGTTCTACTCACAGTATTCTAGGTAACACACTCACCACATGTTGGCCCTAAAACACAATGTTATTATACGGGTAACTGGGACTTTCAGTTTCAAATGTCGTTTTTTTTTATTTTTGCCCTGCTTGTCTGCTCTTCTATGAGAATGTTTATTGAGAACTTTGGTCCAGAAAGGTGTCAGCACACACAGTGCATTGCAGTTTGTTGTGTATGAGGCTGCGTAGCCGCAGAGCAGTCAGGGTGCCCATACTGACCCGTCCACTGTTGAAAGCACCTACAATGGGCACGTGAGCATTATAACTGGAACACTGAGCAAAGGAAGTTGGCCTCGTCGTCTGAATCATGTTTTATTGTACAGCACGTGGATGGTTCCCACTTACCTGGGGAACAAATTGCACCAGGATGCACAGCAGCGAGGCAGTGTGATGCTTTGAGAAAAGGTCAGCTGGAAAATCTTGGGACCTGCCAATCATGTGGATGTTACTTTGACACGTACCACCTATCTAAGGATTGTTGCAGGAAATTCATTGTTTAATGGACACAGTATTCCCTGATGGCATTGGCTTCTTAAAGCAGGTTACTGCGCCCTGCCACAAAGCAAAAATGATTCAGGAAAGTTTTGAGGAATACAACAATGAGTTCAAGGTGTTGACTTGGCCTCAATTCCCCAAATCTCAATCAAATCGAGCATCTGTGGGAAACAAGTCAGATCCATGAAGGCCCCACCTCAGAACTTAGAGGACTTTTGCGAAAAAAATACGTTTTGGAATATTGAATTGTATGACTTCGACAATCGACTAGTGTGGACTTCACTGGAAAATGGGAAATAAACTAAGGTATGTACACAAACTTATTTGTTTAAACTCGCTGTGTTTATTATAAGGAATCAGTGCAAATGGATATGGACTAGTAATGACATTTTGAACATATTTAGTGGCTCAAAGCACGTTTTTTAACTTGCCCCGTAAATGCGTAATGGTTGTATACTGGCAGCAAAAGGTAAACACGGTTTTGGCAATACAGATTGTTTGAGTTATTAACGCTACGGACAGCACTTCCGATATGCAAACAACAGAGCTACATTTTGAAATCGCCCAGAATTCTCCTTTAAACAATAGTTTGTTGCATATGGAATAATCTGACTATGGAAACGCCACTCATAGAGAAGCCACTCAAATCTTAAAAATGTTGGTCAAAGCAAGGTATTAAAGATAGCTACCCAGATCAGCTTGTTCGTTGTTCATTTTCAGCACGATGAAGTAGGCAGCAAAATATTAAGTTCTGCTGTTGATTACATAATATATTGTAATTTAGCACATATTCTAGATTGTTTGTTACTCGTTTAAAAGTTCATATGAAAAATAAATGTAGCCGCTATGGCAATGCAAGTGCAAACTGTATAGCAGTATTCAGTAGGCAGTAAAATTGTGAAGAGGATGGCCTAATAAATAACTGTATAGCAGTATTCAGTAGGCAGTAACATTGTGAAGAGGATGGCCTAATAAATAACTGTATAGCAGTATTCAGTAGGCAGTAACATTGTGAAGAGGATGGCCTAATAAATAACTGTATAGCAGTATTCAGTAGGCAGTAACATTGTGAAGAGGATGGCCTAATAAATAA
>JACXGM010007923.1:0-16397 GCA_016801145.1 Umbra pygmaea | reverse complement strand
TCTCAATGGGCCTCCCTTATTCCTTCAGCCCCCCGCCACACCCTCCAACTCTCCTCTTTCCCAACAAACACACATTCTCCGCGTCCATCTTTCCCTGAGGGCATTGGGTTTCTTGGGCTGAGAGGGAGTTGTTTCTTGGAAGCAGGATAGCATTAATTGAGGCCCTGGTTCAAAAGACAAGCCCATAGTATGTTGTGTTCGTCAGGAGGTAAAAGGGAGATAGTGTGTCTCCACCTGTGCATGTGTGTGTGATCCAGTTATAATAATACATGTGGGGACCAGAATTCTCCCACAAGGAAATTAAACCTGACAAATTGGTTTCCACAAAATGTTTTAGTTGGTCCCTCCCCACCCTGAAAAATATTATTTTGACATTTACATAATTTAGCAAATACTCTTATCCAAAGCAACAGTAGTTAATGTATACATTTTCACTCTGTCCCCCAGTGGGAATAAAACACATAAACTTGGTGATAAAAATGCCATGCTGAGCTACAAAGGGCCTGGCTTAGGTTACGGGTAAAAATAACCATTGGGGCTTTTAAAATTAGGGTTATGTTTAGGTATAGGTATATTGTGTTCGGTATTCATTTTGGCTATTCTAAATTTAAGTATAAAGGTTAGGTTACGGTTGAGGTTAAGGTTAGAAGTACAGTCGTATACAGTCGCACCCATGAGAATTTCCATAATTTTCATTTATAAATAATTGGGTGTTTGGATCAGCAATTTCATTTTGATCTATCAAATAACTGAAGGACAGTAATATTTCAGTAGTGAAATGAGGTTAATTGGAATAACAATGTGTAATATGCATCAAAATGAAATTAGACAGGTGCACAAATATGGGCACCCTTGGAATTTTGTTGATTTGAATACCTGTAACTACCTTTAAAAGCGTTCATGTGATAATCGCGTGTGATGGACTTTTATTTTGAGGATTTCTCCTTATACCGGACCTGTGAAGGCATTTATAGTGTGGCTGGCAGAATGACAGTGCATACCCAAACGTCACTTCACCGCCCACGACTGATCAAACCTAACTGAACTGGAGATGTTTTGCAAGGAGGAATGGTCAAAAATACCTTAATCCAGAATCTAGACGCTCATTACAGGCTGTAGGAAGCGTCTAGAGGCTGTAATGTCTGCTAAAGGAGTCTCAACTAAATATTGATGTAATATATCTGTTGGGATGCCCAAATTTATGCACCTGCCTAATTTCGTTTTGATGCATATTGCACATTTTCTGTTCATCCAATAAACCTAATTTCACTACTGTGTCCTTCAGGTATTTGATAGATCAAAATGAAATTGCAGATCCAAACACATGGCTTTTTATGTTTTCTGGTCTCCCCAAGGATAGAATAAGTAACGTGTGTATGGGTCTGTGTCTGTGTGTATAGGTCTGTGCCTGTGTGTGTGGGTGTGTGTCTGTGTGTATAAGTCTGTGGGTCTGTGTGGATGGGTCTGTGTCTGTGTGTATGGGTCTGTGTCTGTGTGTATGGGTCTGTGTCTGTGTGTATGTGTCTGTGTGTATGGGTCTGTGTCTGTGTGTATGGGTCTGTGTCTGTGTGTATGGGTCTGTGTCTGTGTGTATGGGTCTGTGTCTGTGTGTATGGGTCTGTGTCTGTGTGTATGAGTCTGTGTCTGTGTGTATGGGTCTGTGTGTATGGGTCTGTGTCTGTGTGTATGTGTCTGTGTCTGTGTGTATGTGTCTGTGTCTGTGTGTATGGGTCTGTGTCTGTGTGTATGGGTCTGTGTCTGTGTGTATGTGTCTGTGTGTATGTGTCTGTGTCTGTGTGTATGGGTCTGTGTCTGTATTTGCTTTTCCAGCAGCTGTGATTTAACTGCTCATTTAACAACTCACAGATGCACACACAGAAACAAGCAAACTTGCTAAATCTCCCCTATGACCTTCTTCAAAACGGGGACAAGAAAAATGTTCCTGGTTTAACCACAACTTTTGTAAATTCATTTATATAGTAAAACCTAAGCACACAAACACACACACACAGACTGTGGCTTAGGCTTTTGGGGATTTCGAGAATGTGTGTTTCCAGGAAATTGTACATTTACTTTTCTTCCTCCTGATCTGTGCTGGTATTTGATTTCGACTTTGTCTGGGGGCCAGAAACATGAATAAGGTCGACACATACTCACACACGTTTTTTCTATACATACAGAAACCTGAAATCTATCCCTAACCCAGAAATCCAGGTTCCCTATCACCTAACGGTTACCCCAACCTTTATGTAACCCTAATCTTAATCACAGTAAGCTAAATTGTATTCTTAAATGTAAACCCTAACACATAAACCTAACACATAAACCTAAACCTGACCCAAAATCTAAACCGTAATAATTGTAGCTTAGATGAATGCATTCTCTCGGTTGCAGCCCTGGCAGTGTTAAACAGTCCTGGGAGAAAGTAAAAATGTACACGGTGTGTGTCAATTAATCAATGTAAAAATACTGGGTTGTTTTACCAAATGCATAAGTACCATGGGAGTAAATTGTAAATGGTATTTAGATTTTTACAGTAATAGTGAAAGCAACACTAATACGAATTCGATGTGTCGCACTGGCAACATACGGCTCAAGAAGCTGACATAGATATGTCAGTCCCTCCACTGAGATTTCATAAAGATATTCATTAGATAAAGCCAATGGCAACTCCCAGAATGGTGATGCCCTTTTCAGTCGAGAATTGATTGGTCATTAGGTGGCGCTTTTATTCGGGTTAATATGTTAGGTTACACTTTATTTGGAGAGTCCAACATTCCATCTGTAGGTGCTCTACAGATAGTTTGTTGATGATATGACTATCAACAAACTATCAACAAACCATCTGTTGATAAGCAACTATTAGATAGTTTGTTAAAATGTTGTTGATAGTCTGCAGATAATATGTAGAGCATCTAGAGATACACTTTTTGGACTCTCAAAATAAAGTGTTACCATATGTTATCTCAACTATAACCTGGAGTCTAAAAGTAAAGTCCTCTCCACCACTCCTTTTGCTGTTGCCATGTTAGTATACCACATTAATCAAATAGTTCCTATTAAAACTGCACAATCTAACCTTTTCAAAAAATACTAAAAAATACAAAATCAAGGTTTTAGGATTAGTAAATGTTAGAAAATAGCATATTGGACCCAGGGGTTGAAAACATCAACTTAAATCATACAAAGTACACGCAGCAGTAGAATAGCAAAATTAAAATGTCACAATATCTAATATCTGCTGACTCGAAACCTGAGTGAGAAGTGTCAGTCATCATCAGCTGATGGCAGCATATCTATCAACAGTAGTTAGTCACATGGTAATTATGCTGCGTATTTAAGACGTCAGTGAGATTACCAGGTAAACTTGTGTTTTGCTTCAGTGTGGTTGTGGTCTGCCCTAGGGGGTTTGGTACTGGGTACTAAACTCATTGCTCAAAATAATTGTTATTCATATCTGCTGTTACATGTTGTGAGTAGAAGCAATGTACAGTGTGGCAAAAAAGTATTTAGTCAAAGTCAAAGTCAAAGTCAAAGTTGTTTATTTGTCATATGCATCGAATGACATCACATCATCCTATGCAGAGAAATTCTTGTGACATGGCTCGACACATCTACACAGTGGGCTTAAAAAGATAATATACAATATGAAGAAATTTTAAAACAATAATAATAATCAACCACCAATTGTGCAAGTTCTCCCACTTAAAAAGAGAGAGGCCTGTAATTTTCATCATAGGTACACTTCAACTATGAGAGACAAAATGTGAAAAAAAATCCTGAAAATTACATTGTAGGATTTTTAATGAATTTATTGGTAAATGATGGTGTAAAATAAGTTAGCAATTTTGCCAATCAAATACCAAGAAATAGGTTGCAGCAGTTTGTCTTTCGACTACACTTGCAAAATCTGTGATGGCACTGAGCTCGAATAACTTTGGCAACTTTTTATAGTACAAAATCGCTGTCAATCAAAAGAAATGCAGTCTTACGACAGACCCTCCAATCATCATGCCAAAGCCCGGAGTCCAGGCCAGCCCACTCCTCCATTCACTCCAAAGACGCTGAGCGTCCGTGGGCGGGACATAATCGCAGCATTTATCCAATGACTGTCGAGTTCCGAAGTACTGAAAAAAACTGTTCAAAGCAGCCCCATTGAAGTCCATGGATGCCAGGCTTCAACAGGGAAATGCATTGTGATGCTACGGGAATGTATGAGAAGGAAATCAGAAGTCAACCTGCTATATGTAGCTGATTCTGAAAAAACCCGTCTTTGAGATGAACGTGTTCTAACGCATTTTTGTCAATAAAATGTTAACACAATAATACATATTTGACCATTATTTTTTTGACATTTTAGCCAAGCTTCCCTTGCAGTCTTAAAGAAATCGCACCTGACACATATTCACAAAAATGAGTATCTGAGATAGTAGTAGAAAGGCCACTCAAGAGGCTCACACACAGCTCAGCCAGGACTCTGCTCTACTTTCCATTAATGGTAACTAGAGCTAATCCACTGTGAATGGAAGGCCACGCTAAGAAACAAGCCGTAACACTGGTCCAAGTAAGCTTTCTCACACACGATAGAATTCCCTAAGGGTTTTCGTCAACCACAAACCCAGAGCAGGGACATATTGTAAGTTTGTATTCCAAAATAGCACCCTTTTAACAACAAAGTGCATTACTCAGTGCTAAAGCTCTATTGCTTTTATGTTTTCTTGTTTTTTGTGTAGAGACAAATTTATATTATTTTTATTCAAGAAAGCAGAGGTCAGGTCATGTAGTAAAGATATGGAAAGATTTTTGAAGGCACTGATTTATTGTTTCTGTAAAATACTGTTTAAGAAGGATTTTGCTACATTCTTAAAATAATTTCTCATTTAAAAGTTACATTAAATCATTCACATCATTATTTGGTTGTCAATGCTAATGCTAGCTCAAATTTAACATTATCATGTACAATAGTGATTGTATTATGGAAACAAACCCTAAATTGCGGTTGCGAAGAACAGTTTCTCAAAGCCAATAGGAAAATCTCACAGCTAATGAAAAAGAATAGGTCAAATTTGTAATTGTAGGTGTACTGGCCTTTTATAAGACCACTGTATGCATCTTTACACCTATGTAAACCAGACTTACATTGAGGGATGTTCTTTGCAAAGAGATCATAGTTCAGAATAGATAAGAATGAGAGAGAGCGACTTTATAACTCCTTCTAAAAAACAACAACAGTATTGCATGCATGTGTAAGTAGGCCATAGCCCGCTAGGTAATCTTGGGTAATGGTAATACCCTGTGGCAAACACTGAATCGATAAACCCTAGTGTCCCTTCTGGAAATGAACGAGCCAGCCAACCGCCACTGCTGACTACACCAGGAGGATTACAGGGAACCGGCTCCTCCGCCCCACCGTTTCCAAGGAAATGAGGTCATGTGGTGAGAAGCAAAGGCTCTGTTCTGCTGCCAAGCGATCACAGCGGGGGCGAGCATGGACCCGAATAGATTAAAGAGTCTTGAATTTTCTTATCAACCACTTCCTTTCGCTTTGGGGTTATAGAAATAGATTTAGGCTAACACAGCAAATTTAGCCTGAATGCTAGACTGAGGCTTGTGTTGGAAATGTGGGACAGGCAAATGTATATAAGATATCAAGCAGAACCATTGAACTTTCACCTCATATGGGCCAAAGAAGGGGTGACTCCCGTGAGTGGCACTTCCCCTTGCTTGAAGTCTTTTGTTTGGTTTCCTGTTCCATGACCTTTCAATGCATCATGAATGAAATGCTATTGTTTTAAATGAGTGTTTGTTTTTGCTACAGAGAGTACTTGACAGTGGGAATGCCATAGGTCTAGTATGACGCAATTGTATTTTTATATTCTATGGGAGAACAAATATTAGCAGATAATCTCAGAACAACAACAGTCATAGAAATTCAATTGGAATCTAGTCATTCTATTTCTATGTGTTAAGTCATTTATTCCAAAGGCTCCGGGTAAACCTGTTAAAGTCTTGGCTCTACCTTAGACTGCATGACTGGCATATCCCAATGTTGTATGCCTCCGCCACACGGTACTTGGATCACCAGTTTATCAGATTAATTTTGTGTCAGCCAAGACTCACATTAAGAGTACTAATCTTAACTTTCAATCCCATTCCGCTATCATTGTGACAGAGGCCGATGTAAAATGTCATAAGGCCATTGTGGCCAATTCATTGGAAATATATATATAAATCTTGATTGGGTTCAGAAGGGTGAACATTTTAGAAATGTGTGAAACATAGAAGTACTAATAAAGCTGGTGTTTGTAGGGGTCTGCATAGCGTAGTGGGTTGCTGCATTGCAGGACAATCTACGTCATGATAGTCAGGTTCACGGACCTCCACAACGAGGCAGCACAAATTGGCATAGCGCTGCCTGGGATTTGAGATAGATAAGTAGAATTATCTACCTTGCCACGTCGCTCTCCAGCAACTCCTCATGTGCAGGTCGGGGGCCTGTAAATTCAATTGTGGACGAATAGTTGGTGAATGTAATGGAATGAATTATCCCGTTCAAAAAGAATTGGCGGCAGGGTGACATGTGGTTGGATGAACCATAGGTGCACTACCAACATCCCGCACATGTTCAAGGAGTTGCAGTGTTGCCGACAAGGCAGGGTTAGTGGGAACAGGGAGGGAAAGAATAAAAAAGTGCTAATTATAGAACAGCTGAAACAATGGAACTGACCAGCATAAAAATGCAGTAAAAACTGTATGTTATATTTACAGTATCTTTAATTGTATTATACTTGATATTGAAAGAATCTGACAAAGCAATGTCTATGGAATTACATTAGGAAAATGTTGGCTGTGTTCTTCCACAGTAAGAGAACACTTTGGTTTGATTATGTGCCTAAACATAAAGCTAGTTTTGTAGGTGGTGTTTAAGAGTATCGGTCATGCCTGTTTGAAATCATCGTTAGCACTGTAAATAGTGTAATATGATGAGAGATTCACTCTCATAGGCTTACTCTCACCTATCCTATGGTGTATATTGCAGTAGAAAAGGCAACACACCCAAACAAACACCCAAACAATACTAACTGCACATAGTATTTTACTTGAGACACCCCTCACTCCCCTTTCCCCCTAATCTACAGTCTTTTTTGGCAAGTAACAATAGTCAGAGATGCCTACCATCCGACAAAGCATGACGGGCTATCCGATACCTTGTGAACGGAAGAGTGCTCACGGGCTCCCGTTATGCTGAGGCCAAGCACTTTTTCAGAAATTAACGAACGCCAGACTCCAGAGGACAAGAGATCCGGGAAATGGGCCAAAGATGGCTAAGAAGCAACATTTGTTTCTGATTTGGCTTGGAAGCTTGAATGACTAGAGCGGATACTTACATTTCTCCGGTTACAGTCTGTCCCATTTTGTTATGTTTCAAATGATGGAGAACTGGAAGCCACACAAAAATGAAACCCAGAAGTGAACCATTACTTATGAGAGAGAAGGGGTAAAAGAGTTTACTTGGATTCGGACTGGGAGCTATATTTGTGTATGAGAATGTTCATGGTTTACCATTGAGGCTGTTCCAACTAACATGGGATGAGCCAAGTTCCAGTCTTGTACACCCAAAAAAAACTATTCAGTAATAAAATTACTGGAGAAAAATGCTGCTGAATATACATCTCTACTAACCTCTCATAGCGGTCTACGTAAACAAAATATGGTACTGTAAATCAGTCTTCATGGAGGATATTGCTGAGTGGTGCCAATTCTGTATTGTTTTTTACCATTAAATAAGTAATGGAACTGACATTTTGAGTATTTATAATTGTGGAGGTGAGGTAGTTCTATATGTTATGTCCTGCCCCATTCTTGACACAACCAACCCTACAAATAATTTATTGCTCTTATTTCATAATGCATTCATGGTCTGATTATTATTAGAGAGAAAAAACACAATTGTGTCATTAATTATAAAAAACAACTAAACCAACATCAATAAAGCAAACCCGAGGACTTTTGTGTCCGGGTGAAATGGACAGGCACAGTCTTCTACTGCAGTAGATAGTAACAAAGAAAGGCCACCTTGTACTTTTTGAAATGTTTCTCTTCAAAATCTCACACCATCATTAACACCCAGTAATTTGTGATGTGTAATCCAGCTCTCGCTAATGAGGCAGTTCAGAAATAGAATTGTGTTAGCTATTCCCTAGCCAGACATTCTTCAAAAAGCCCCATTTTACAATGCTGTACCATCAACCCACCCTTCTCTGTTCTTTTTGGAAAATGACAGTAATCAGAAAAAAGTACATGAGGCAAACCCAAATTCTCCACTCAGGACCACGTGAACCCCAAAAGTGGGCGGTTTGATCCCCTTCTAACAATAGATTTTATCAGTCTCCCAAATTGTGTCATCAATCTCCCAAATCATATTCATAACCTGTCAATAAAACTGAAAATATACAAAACCAAAAAATATTATTTGTTCTAAAGAAAATATATTAGAAAACGCAGACAATGGAATGGTGAGGACAATAATAATTTGATTTATTGATTAGTAGATATACTATGGAGCTTGGGAGAACTAATAGCAGATGACTGGCAGGAATAGTTGAGGCCAGTCAGGATACCAGGTCTCCAGCCAGGTATCCAGAAGATCACGGTCAGGTGTACTGGCAGGTATCCAGGAGAGCACCGTCAGGTGTCCAGCCAGGTATCCAGGAGAGCACGGTCAGGTGTACAGCCAGGTATCCAGGAGAGCACGGTCAGGTGTCCAGGCAAGTATCCTGCAACAGACATACCAACACAAAACAGACACACACACACAAGGGATACCAGAATAGTGGGAAGGCACACAAAAGGAGAGGGGAAGACAGCTCAGGGGGGTGGATTTGTGACAATATTTATTGTTTACGCTAATGTTAGTAATATTGTTGACATATATTACAGGTGGAGGATCAAGGTTACGTGAACTGTTTAACTAAGAAAAGTCGTTTAAATCCAATACAACAACAACATACATTTTCTATTCAAGTGGAACAATTGTAGTTTTGATTACATTTTTTTAATGGCAAAAACACTTGATATATTTCCATGTCTTTTTTGCTAAATGGGTATTACCCTACTTAGGTCTCTTTATACTACAATAATTCTATTAAAATAAACAGGACTTGTTACAAGATTTGTTAATCGTGTAAATGGTTGAAAATGGATGTCAACCATCACCGTAAAAGTTATCGTGGGACACTTTGCGTAGATGTAATGGAATATTCAATGCTGGGTGTCTAAGCATGCTCAGAGGACTTGCTCTTGACTAGAAGCAAACCTATTTACTGAGTGGAAGCTAACTCTCCATGTCACAAATGGATTGCTTCATAAAGTTGCAATCATTCTTTACCAAAATAATTGATTTTCAGACGTTATGCCCGTCAACACATTTATTGAACAACAGCATATTCTGATCTGCTGTGTCCAATGCAACTGTTGGCAGGATGGGGAATTTTAGAATTTTAGGTCAAAGTTGGTCAAAGTTGAATATATTTTAACTTTGAGCAAAGCAGAGAGGTGCTTGCCGAGCTTTGAACTGAGAGAGTTTATGACTCTATAACGCTTGGTTGGGAGGAAACGCCTGCCCTATAGCAAATTAATGGCACAGTTGGTGTCAAGTGTTTTTCTTTTGAGGTCAAACTTCAGTCAGTACATTAAAATAACTAGCTATAAATCAATCTAAAAAAAGCATGTTAGCTAACTACTCAACCCTGTTGACCTAAAGGAATAGATCATTTTCTGGCGGTACAAGGCACTTGTGCGCATTTTCTTTCAACCAACGAAAAATAGTAAACTTATTTTTTCACGCTGTAGCTGAGGAATCATGAGATGGAACGCAGAGTCAGAGAGCTTTAATACA
The DNA here is from genome assembly GCA_016801145.1 of Umbra pygmaea. Taxonomy (NCBI): domain Eukaryota; kingdom Metazoa; phylum Chordata; class Actinopteri; order Esociformes; family Umbridae; genus Umbra; species Umbra pygmaea. Next base: position 6,499 of record JACXGM010007923.1, on the reverse strand, counting down.
ATGAAAACAATCAAAATAATTCCAGCATAAAGCATTATGACAAGAAAAAACAGTAGACACCCTGGCTTACCTAGCCTAGTGTACCTTACGGATATAAAGAAACATAAATACAGAAGTGGATACTTTCTGGTGAGGTCGCTTTTGGCAGCCTGTCCTCCAGCCTGGGATCCTCCTCCTGGCCAAGGTGGTGCGCTTCACCGCTTATGACCCATGTTACCTGTGTCCGTAAGCGGGGTTGATGGGATTGCCACCTGAGGTGGTACAGCACCCCGCTTTTGGGATTGGCCGGGTTCAGACATGACACTCTCTTTCTTCCAGAGTGGCCCATTCCCATCTGGACTGCTCCATTCAAGCAGCCCCAGTACTCTCTATACCCCCCCAAACTCATCCTGGGGAACCAAGGGCTTTTTTACCCCCCTGCTCCCCTGTGGCCCTCCAGTGGGGTCCCGTTGGTTGTTGAGGAGAAGAGGGAGCTGCCAGAGTGGTTTGGGGAGCACTAGGAGCATCCTAGGACGGCTCCAGGATAGGAGTGGGAGGCAGAGTTGCTGGCGTGGACATTGGCAAGGTTCTCCCGGCCAGACTGCTGGCATTTTGGTGGGCGGCTGGAATGCTGACATCTCAGCAAGCTACTGGGCATCTCAACTGGTGGCTGGACTGCGTGCATCTCGACAAGCGGCTGGACAGCGGGAGTCTCAGGTGATGACCAGACTGCAGGCATCTCATTGGCCGGACTGCAGGCTATATCGGGTGAATCAAGCTGCTGCAGCCACTGCTAATTAAAGCTAGCTACAGCTGTAGAAAGTGGTGTTTGTTGTTGCTTCTTCTATATTTAGCTTAGCTTGTTAGCTAGCAACGCTACAGAGGCAGATGGGGAGAAACACAATATATTTGTGTAAATCACACTTAATATTTTTAAGTAAAGCTGACAACGCACCTCTCCATTATTTTTAGTGCACAAATTGTATTGCTGTAGCATTGTATATTGTCAGTTCTGTTATTTTATGCTTAATATTCTTAGCTATGCTTACAAAAAAAATAAAAAAATAAATTAGCATGCACGCCCGCACACACAAACAATCTATTTACAATGATAGTGCTCTAGTGTTGTTTATTGTAAGTTTTGTCGCATCCGCCCCTGCCTCCCGTGGTGTCCAACGTTCCCAGTCCCCTGAGTTTTAGGACACCTGGTTTTATGTCACAGCACCTCTGTATTGTGACATTCTAGCTTTCTCTATGCAAACTTCACGGGACTCTAGTAACTCTCTATGTTGTTGATTATGCTCCCAGGTGCGCTTTTACGCAGCTGTTTATGTTTAGTGTTATTGTGGTATTTAAACCTGTTGTTTGTACTTCTCACTGTCGAGTTTTATTTACCTGTTTGCTGTTTGTCAGGAGCTCGCTGGGCTCGCTTATTATGGAGGCTGCAGGACGTGGGAATGCTCCAGGTTCCCTGGAGAAACACAGCTTGATATCGTTTCCGTGCTCACCAGACAAGCTTTAGAATGGGCCACGGCTCTCTGGGAGCGAGAGGGAACAGAGATCGACGATTACCGAGAGTTCATCGAGCTGTTCAAGAGGGTGTTTGACCACCCAAGAGAGGGTCGAGGGAATGGTGATCGCCTTCTGCAGATCAGGCAAGGTTCAAGATCCGCCGCCGAATACGCCTTGGAATTTAGAACCATTGCATCAGCCAGCGGGTGCAACAACACCGCTCTCCACTCTCTCTTCAGAAAGGGGTTATCCGAGGAGGTATGGATAGAGATGGCATGTCGGGATGAGAGTACTACGCTGGACTAACTCATCGACATGGCCGTGAGATTGGATAGGCTTCTGAGGGCCAGGAAGAGACCGGTTGTACGCGTTGTTCTTTTGTTCGGATAGGAGCCCATGGAAATGGATCACACTCGCCTAACACCTACAGAGTGCAACAGGCGCCTCCAACAGGGTCATTGCCTGTACTGTGGAGAGGAGGGGCACGTTGTGGCACAGTGTCCTACCATCCAGGGTGCTCCGTGTCGGCAGAGGAGAACACCACCACCTAATAACAAAGTAGAAACAAGTCTATCTGATGCCTTTCTTTCCCCTGATATACTCACATTGAGTGTTGTGTTACCAGATTATCCTGCTATTGATCCTCTCTCAGCATTGATTGATTCAGGTGCGGCAGGCAACTTCATTGACAAGGGCATGGTGAGGGCATGGAATATCCCGGTGGAGTGTCTCGAGTCCCCCATACCTGTGAGAGCAGTGGACAGCCGGCCCATCGGGTGCAGTCAGGTACACCATAGAACAAAGCCACTCACCAGTCTATTCATTCTGCCTTCGCCTACACATCCGAAAGTCTTGGGCATGCCCTGTTAGTCAAACACAACCCCGTGATTAATTGGAGAGAGAGATATAACAGAGTGGTCAGCAGATTGTAAGGAGAGGTATTTAACCATGCCAGTACACACTACATCAATCAAGTACTGTAATTGGTTCTAATTAGTCTCCCCATGTACCCTCTGAATATCAGGATCTAATGAAGGCATTTTCCACAGTTAAAGCCACTCAGCTACCCCCCTACCATCCGGGGACTGCGCCATCACACTGTTACCCGGTGCCACACTGCCTAGGAGTCAAGTCTATCCCCTGTCCTATGTAGAGACGGAGGCCATGGAAACCTACATCAGGGAGTCCCTTGCTCAAGGCCACACTCGATCCTTGACATCTCCACCCTCCTCAAGTTTCTTCTTCGAGAAGGATGGTGGCCTCCGTCCGTGCATCAATTACCGGTCTCTGAACAACATAATGTTAAAGTACCATCTGCCCATCATACATTTGGTGGTGGAATCTATGCATGGGGCCAGATATTTCACCAAGCTCGACCTCCGCAGTGCGTATAACCTGAAACGCATCAAAGAGGGTGACGAGTGGAAAACGGCATTCACCACTACATCGGGGCATTATGAATACCTGGTTATGCCGTGTGGTTTGGCTAATGTGCCTTCGGTGTTCCAAGCGTTCGTAAATGACGTATTCCGGGACCTCCTGGGGTGCAGTATTATAGTGTACATAGATTACATTTTAATCTGCTACCACCTACCAACAACATGTATAGTACATACGGGAGGTACTTACAAGGTTACTCAGTCACCAGCTGTATGCCAAAGCAGATAAATGTTCCTTTCATCAACCCTCTGTCTCTTTCGTCAGCTATAGAATAACAGACACTGGCATCGAGATGGAGATGGATAAAGTGACGGCTGTAAGCAGCTGGCCTGTTCCGGTTACAGTAAAAGACCTGCAAAGGTTTCTGGGCTTTTCAAACTTTTATAGACGCCTTATCTGTTCCTTTAGCACTATAGCAGCCCCTTTGACTGCCCTGTTGAAAGGGGGCCCACAACGTTTACCATGGAATCCCGAAGCGAACGCTGCTTTCCAAACCCTGTAAAACTGCTTCACTACAGCCCCCATTCTACGACACCCTGACCCTGATCTCCCATTTGTGGTGGAGGTAGACGCATTGGAGGTTGGTGTGGGTGCAGTCCTGTCCCAACGTCAAGGTGAGCCGGCCAAGCTATTTCCTTGTGCGTTCTTCTCCAGGAAACTATGATGTGGGGGATCGGGAGCTGCTGGCTGTAGTTCAGGCCCTGAAATGATGTGTGTGACTGGGTCGAGGGGGCGAAGCATTCCTTCCTGGTCTGGACGGACCACCGTAACCTGGAATACTTGAGAGCATGATAATAGGCACTATTCCTGACCCGTTTTGATTACCACCTCTCATACCGGTCAGGTTCCAAGAATAAGAAGGCTGATGCGCTCTCCCATATGTATGAAACAGCTGACCAGGCTTCCACGGAAACAACAGTGATTCCTGCAGCACGCATCATTGCTCCCATCCAATTGGAGGTCAACGAGGAGATGCACCAGGACCAGGTACGCAACCCACCTCTGCCTAACTGTCCCCAAGACCTTTTGTTCGTCCCCAAAGACTATAGAGACTGCCTGCTATACTAGGCTCATACGTCACTCACAATGGGACACTCTGGGATCTCCCTCACCCTGTAAACTCTACAAGCTAAGTACGGCCAGGATGTTCGTTAATACATCTCGTCCTGCTCATGTGGGCAATGCACCAGCCTGAGACATCTGCCATATGGTAAACTATGCCCTTTGCCGATTCCCCAGAGGCCATGGTCCCACCTCTCTGTGGACTTCATAACGGACTTACCAGTGACTCACCATATTGGTAATCGTTGACATATTTTCCAAGTTTTGCAAGCTAATCCCTTTGCCTGGCATACCCACTGCTTTCCAGACGGCTGAGAACCTATTCCTACATGTCTTCAGGAATTACGGGATCCCGGAAGATACTGTTACCGACCACAGACCCTAGTTCACCTTCCGCTAGTGGAGAGCCTTCATGAACAATTTGGGATATCACCCTCAGTCAAATGGTCAGGTGGAGAGGGTCAACCAAGAGGTGGGGCACTTTCTCCGGTCCTATTGCAGGACACAGACAAGAAAATGTGCTGACATTCTACCATGGGCTGAATATGCCCAAAATTCATTGAGACATACGTCCAAAGGTTTAACTCCAAATGTTTAACTCCATACGAATGCGTTTTAGGTATCTCTAGCTCCATGGCATACTTCCGGCTGTAGACGATTGGTTCCGAAGGGCTGAAGCATAATGGGTGGTAGCCCATACATGCTTCCAAAAAGCAATCAGATTTCATCAAGTGTAGGCCGACCAGCACCGGAGTGACGCTCCCACCATCCAACCCAGGGACTGGGTTTGAGTATCCACTCGAGACATGCCTCTCCGTGCTCCCTGCTGGAAATTGTCTCCCCGTTTTATTAGGCCTTTTCTTGTGTTACGTAGGGTTAACATGGTCTCCTATACTCTGCAATTATCTGCTCATATCCTGCTCTCACCTACTTTTCATATGTCTCTCCTCAGGCCGGCGGTCCGGGTCCCCTGGACACTGAAGTGCCCGACAACACCCCTCCTCCTCCTCTCGGAGAGACTGCATACTCTGTCCGCGCTCTCCTGGACTCAAGGCGGCGTAACGGCTGCCTCCAAAATCTTGTAGACTGGGAGGACTACGATCCTGAAGAGCGAAGTTGGGTCCCATCCCTGGACATCCTGGACCGTTCTCTCTGTGTGGACTTCCACCAGTCTGCACCCTGATCATCCGGGTCCCCGGCCTAGGGGCCGTCCACGGTCACGTCCCGTCTTGGCAACTGGAGCGCCACTCAGGAGAGGGGTACTGTCGCATCCATCCCTGCCTCTCGTGGTGTCCAATGTTCCCAGTCCCCCGAGTTTTAGGATGCCTGGTTTTGTTTTATGTCCCAGCATCTCTGTATTGTGACATTCTAGCTATCTCTATGTAACCTTTACGGGACTCTAGTAACTCTCTATGTTGTTGATTATGCTCCCAAGTGTGCTTTTATGAAGCTGTTTATGTTTAGTATTAGTGGGGTATTTAAACCTGTTGGTACAACTCACTGTCGAGTATTATTTATCTGTTTGCTGTTTGTCAGGAGTTTGCTGGGCATTTTGTTATTGTTGAGTTCTGTCATTAAATCTTCGGTCCCGCATTTGTCTCCAGTTATTCTTTGAAACGTGACAGATTGTTTTATATTCATCCATGTTTGGTCATAAAGCATGTCAAATAAATATTCTATCTATGTATCTGTCTCTTTTTGTGTATTACAGAACATTTTAAGTGGCCACCTACCGTTTTTTTGGGAAGTGGATACTGCAAGGAGAAAAACAACATCCTGCCTGCCTGTGTGGTTGCAGCATTCAAGCCAAATACACGTCTCCTGATGGACAGTATCAAGGCTACACAAAGGCAGATGGTGCTTTTGATGAATTTTGAACAAACTTTCAGTAAATGTAGAAAGTCAATTACAGGGTCTCTTTTTCATTTACAATACTAGCTTGATGAAAAATAATGATCCGTTTGCTATTTGATTAGGGTAATTTATGCAATCTGTTCACAACAAGGGATCCTAAGTGCCAAGGCAATACATATGATTACCTACAGTGGGTAGTGGAGAACAGTCAGGATGCCTTAGTCTTGCTGGTAAAATGCACATGAAGGGGTACTCTGGGAAATTCAGTGGGTGGTAAGGTAATCGAATGTTGTACTTCACTGATTAGGTACATAACTAAGTATTTTTTCAATATCAATTGCAGACAATAAATACAGGCCATATCAGTAGCGACACACACCATAATTCATATAACAAATTATTTAGGAATATGGACCCTATGGTGCACTAGATTGTATTTTGGGTAACATATTTTAAAGTTATTGTGTCTATGTAGAAAATAGGCACTTGTTAGCGTTGAAACGTCATCAATCCTTGAATGTATAAGAACAATGTAAACCAAAAAACAGGTATGTAGTAAGGACTGAACATTCTGAGGAACTAGTGGTACATGATAGATGTATGTAGTAAGGACTGAACAGTCTCAGGAACTAGTGGTACATGATACATGTAT
>JACXGM010007922.1:10298-29910 GCA_016801145.1 Umbra pygmaea | reverse complement strand
TAACCATTACATAACCATAATTAACCAGTTATTAATGCTCTTTCTTTGCCTAATTGTAAAGTTGTAAACACCTTAAGTAACACGTGAGGTGCCAATAGATAGCAGTAGCTACATTGGAAGTAACACGGGTCCCATTAGTGCAAGCCACTGAATTTTCAACAACTTTTTTCAACAACTTATTGGAACACTTACAAGAAGTATTGAGATTGTGTTAATTATGTATTGCAGTAGGCCCAACTTTAAAAGGGCGAACTGGAATGAGGATTGACAGTAAAATATAGGGAATTATATTTATCAAAAATAGAAAATAGGGTTACACTTTATTTGGAGAGTCTGACATTCCATCTGTATGTGCTCTACAGATAGCTTGTTGATGATATGACTATCAACAAACTATCAACAAACCATCTGTTGATAAGCAACTTATTGTGTATTTTAAGGGTAGGGGTAAGTTTAGAATATGTTTTAGGGTAATGGTTAAGGTTAGGGTTAACATAAGGGGAATGGTTAAGGTTAGGATTAGGGTTAGGGTTATTAGATAGTTTGTTAAAATGTTGTTGACAGTCTGCAGATAATATGTAGAGCATCTAGAGATGGACTCTCAAAATAAAGTGTTACCAAAAATAGTGAATTAGAAATAAAGGCCTGCCTCTAATAAAAGCCTGCTTCAAATAAATTGCCTATTACCTTTTGCAGTAGAGGTGCAGAAGTGCTGTCCGTAGCGTTAATAACTCAAACAATCTGTATTGCCAAAAGCGTGTTTACCTTTTTCTGCCAATAGACAACCATTACGCATTTACGGGGCAAGTTAAAAAGCATGCTTTGAGCCACTAAACATGTTCAAAATGTCATTACTAGTCCATATCCATTTGCACTGATTCCTTATAATAAACACAGCAAGTTTGAACAAATAAGTTTGTGTACATAGTTTATTTCCCATTTTCCAGTGAAGTCCACACTAGTCGATTGTCGAAGTCATACAATTCAATATTCCAAAACGTATTTTTTCCCCGGAATTCTCCTTTAACAGTTAGTTAATGCTTATTACTACATTTACTGATGTTAAAGTAATGCATTAATTAATACCTTAGTTAACAAAAACATCCTTAGTAAATGATAATTAAGCACCTTAGTTAAGGGTAATTAACTGTTAGTAAATGCTTATTAATGCATTAACTAATGTTAATTAATGTATTAACATTATTGTAAAGTGTTACCCAAACATTTATTTTAAAAAGGCATACATGAAAAAAGAAACACAACATTTAGCCACGCATGAGCAATGTCATAATAATAGATGAAAAAAAATGCAACATGTGCAAATTACTAGAACAATATTACAACAAAAATAAATAACAATAAAATATATTAAAAACAAAAACAACAATGAAATGGAACAAACATGCAAAATGTGCAAATAATAAATGCTAAGAAAAAACTACATAACTATTTACATTATAGTAGTGCTTTTGTGGTGGATTTGCTTTACCCTGACTCGAGGAGAGACTTCACTCACTCGTCTGATACAGATCCACTCATGACAACGTTTCCGGCTGATTCGCGCGATTGACTGACTTACGCAAGAACTCAAGAGTCCTCGGCAACTCAAGAGTCCTCGGCAACTCAAGAGTCCTCGGCAACTCAAGAGTCCTCGGCAACTCAAGAGTCCTCGGCAACTCAAGAGTCCTCGGCAACTCATGAGTCCTCGGCAACTCATGAGTCCTCGGCAACTCATGAGTCCTCGGCAACTCATGAGTCCCATGGTCTGCGAGTCTGCAATGTTTCCGGCTCTGAGTCTCCGGATTGGGAATTTCCTATAACCTGTCTCGGACTGTCGCTCTGCTCACTCGGTCACTTAAGTTGAATTGTAGAGTTGTGTTTGCACATGAAATTGTAAGTTATAAAGCTTTTGGCAGCTAAGATGGCTAGGACTAGTAACTAATGTTACAAGTGTTTTGTGTGTGGCGCTTTTATCATTTTATATCGAATTGTATTAGGACTTAACTGATCCGGGATAATTATACTAAAGACTCACGACTCATGAGTTATTTTAAAGACTCGGGTGAAAGATCCGACTGAGTCACGACTTAAACAGGTTTATTGTGTAGCGTGTGATGCGCCACGATTTTCAAATCTTGTAGTGTGAGCATGTTTACAGATTTTCTTCCCTCAAATCTTAAAGATTTTTCTTAAGTGTGTGCTGCAACGAGATTTCAAAATCGGTTAGGATTTTAAAACTCCTGTAGTGTGTTCCCAGCATAAGGGAACATGTGTGATGAAATATATTAGGCACTTAGTGGGCTAAGTTGCTACATTTCAGGACTGTCTATGTCATGATAGTTAGTGGTTCAAGCCTGACAATGGGTTTTCTGACTTTCCCCGGACCTTCTGCGTGAGGCAGTGTAAATTGGCATAGCGCTGCACGGGATTTGGGTTAGATTATCTATCTTGCCACGTCACTCTCCAGTGAGTGACACCTTGTGTGCAGACCGGTCGTATATTCAGGAAAAGAAGTACAGTTGGTGAACGTAATCATCCTGTGCATGATCTGAATAAAGGCTTCTGTGTTGGATTCGCAGTGTGAAAATAAATTGGCAGCTCGGCGACATGTAGTTGAATGAACCATGTGCGTGCCCCTCGCCATCCCACAGATCTACCCAAGGAGTTCCAGAGATGCCAACAAGGCAGGGTTATTGGGAATAAGGGAGAGAGGGAAATAGGGGAAAAAATAAATAAATAATTTACTTTTAAACTACAGCTAGCTACAGTTGTGCTCAAAAGTGTGCATACCCTTTGAGAATTGGTAATGTACAATGTTGATGGAAAACATGAGTAAGCAGGCAAAACTATTTGATTTTATTTATCGTGGGATTCATATTCTACTGTAGGTCAGACGGAATGGCACAGTCATTAAAACAAAACATGGCAACAAAGAAAACTAGAACTGCAAGCAGTTTTGACGGAGTCCAAGCCGTCCCTGGAGAGTTCCCCCTGGTGTAAGTCACCCCGATGACCCGCGGAGCCCACAAAAGCAGAACCTATGAAATCGGAAACAAAGGTGCAATGGCTGTGACGCAAAAGCTGGAAAATATCATGACACCCAAGATACAAGGTCTGTAGTAATTTGCACGTGCTCTGATATTTCAAAGACATTTTAAAATGTTGAAAGAAGTGCTTTGATAATGGTCAAAAATGTCATTAGAAAGAAAACATAGGGGATTACAAACTAAGAAAGCAGATGATGAAATACCATCACATAATATGTCGATCCATAAACTGTTGTTCGGAAAACAGGTTCATATAGCAGAGGTAATCAGAGTGCCATACAGCCATGGAAGAGCCATGTATTCTGTTTGAATGAACCAATCTTTAGTTTTATTTGTCCTAATTGTACAGGGACATGGATTCATTTAACATCGATCTGCAAAATTCTGGGTTCTCTAGCAATTTCATGTAATAATATATGTATGTCTCACACTCTTGTCTGTACATTGTGCCTTACACACTAAACAAAACATTTTTTCTGTAACGTTGTCCCATATCCCTAACACTCTTCAGATCAGGTCGCTACTTTTACTGCGGCCAACATTTCATGCAGCACATTTGAATGAACTGATCTTTGATTTAATTTGTCCTAATTGCGCAGGGACAAGGCTTAAAGTTAACATTGATCTGAAAAATCATGGGTTCTGTAACAATATACTTTAGTAATTTGTGTATATCTGCCCGTCTTGTCTGTACACTTTGCCTTACACATTAATCAAAACAGAACCGAATAATGAGTTACCTACATTTGTCCAAAGGAAACAATTTTACAAAAATTTTAGCAACATGTTTTCTGTAACTTTGTCACATTTCACTTTCACTGTTCAGGTCAGGTCACTAATTTAGGCTGCTACCGACAGTATACATTATAGATAGTTGTTCTTGAAAATGTTTTGTATTGTTTTGTAGTACAATTTTGTACTAGATTAGCAACAAACCAATTCTAACACCGCACACTCCAAACAGGAAATAAAGTTTGCCAGATACACAGGCACAGGATCCAGCGTACTCTAATAACCCCAACAGGTTGCATTTTTTCAGAATATAGCATAGATCATCTGCTTAGAAATATAGGAAATATTGGTTAGGATAGAACACCACAATTAAATCTGCTAAATAAAAGTATATTACATTAATTATTAATTGATATTGTCTTTGTTTGAAACAAAAATAGCTACGAAAATTTGTTTGTTCGTCAATTGCACATAGTTTAACAGAGAAAAATTATTTTGATAACTTTTTGTCAGGTCCGTCGGGAGATGCTAGTTACCAAGTTTCGTGTAGATCGGTGACGCGGTCTAGGAGGAGTTTGAAAAACTTGGTTTATGCATGAGGTGATATTGTGAAAAATATAGTTATCAGAAATGGGCATGTCCTATATCATCAGCTTCAGCTCAGTTCAAGTACACTTGGATATAAGGATTTATATTGTGCAATGTGTAATGTGGGAGTTATGGGCACAAAACACGTTTCTCACCATTATAGCGCCACCTAGTAGTCCACATGTGTCATTTTTGATATGTGAGGTCCAATAACCATTGCATATCTACACTGTAAATTTGAAGTTACTCACATTAGTACAAGGGGTGGATCCAAAACTGGGTCCCATAGGCTATGCCCCTTTTGATGAATCAGTACCCCACTGTAGGGGTGGCCTCAAGAGTGGCCCTAGATGGTAGCCTCCAAATTCATGAGATAAAGCCGTTCATGAGATAAACTTTTCGTAGTTATAGCGCCCCCTAGTAGCCAATTTTCATAAAACTTGTTGAGGAGCCTCAGATGGTCATGTCAAACAAGAATCTAAAGTTTTACAATGATAGATTTTTTTTTGGCCAAGATAAAGCAAAGTTTATACTTAAGTAGCTAGCTACACAAATTTATTTTAGCGCAATTTACGCAATTTTCATCCGATAAAAATTATTTTAATTAACTTTTTGTCACGTCAGTCTGGTGATCATACATACCAAATTTCGTGCAGATCGGACACACGGTCTAGGAGAAGTTAAAAAAAGTAGGTTTATGATTAATTGCAATTTTTTATGCATAAAAGGGCCTATGTCAGAAGACTCAGCTGAACTAAGGGAACACGTGGATATGTGTATCTTCTATGTGCGATTTGGGAGTTATGAGGGCAAACACATTTTTTCTACTGTAGCACCACCTAGTGGTGGAAGTGGCTGAATTTTTCTGTCTGAGGTCCCAGCGGTGATCTGGACCAGTCCTGAAAATGGCACCCCCACGACCATGTACGGTTTAGGCTGTAGTATCCGTTCTAGAGGCGGAAGAATAATAATCTTTAGGAAAAAATAGGGTTGCTTTGCAAAGACGGTTCCCAGCCCCTTCGGGCTTGGACCCCTAATAAAGAAATTACCCCTGTTCACAAGTCTGCATACCCTCAGTTCTCAATATGGTGTATTAGAATCAATGATAGGATGCAGTATGGTCAGTGATGTGTGCCGTCAGGGCCTGCAAGGCCTTCTCTGCAGGCCCAAAGATAGTCAGAATCAGAAATGTTTTTTTGTATTTCTTTAATATATTTTTCCATTAACACTATATATTTTACAAAGTTCATTTCAATTAGTCTATAACGTAATTTCATTGCTATAGTACGCTCTTTTATCTAATAAGATTTTTTCATCTGTGTTGTCTCCGGGTAGACTGGGGTATTCAGAATTCAGAGTGAATACCGACTGCTGTTGAAGCCCATCAGGACCATGTTGTTGATTGTCATATTTTTAACCAATCAGATTTCGACTTAAATTTAAATTTATGTGAAGACTGACAGAGAAACAATCTCAATATTTTGAGTCAACTCATGTAATGTTCAAATTGCTTCTGGCAATAATGATTTTATGCTGTGCTTAATATGAGCTGGAGCAGGATCTGGCACATAATCTTTTATATCTATGGTCTGGCATTTCTCAGATTCGGCTCAGTTTTTTCAGTCATCTATTTTGCTAGGATCCAGTATCTCTCACACAGGATTTTCCTTTCTACATCAGAGTTTGCCATATGTACTGTAAACATTCTAATAAAAATGATTGGAGTTTAATCAAGTTGACTTTTCCTCCTCCCTATTTGTTTTTCCCCCCATAAAAGTTATCATACGGTAAAGATGCTTAATCATTTCCGCTATATGTAACGTTCTTCACATGCACGGATTCTCACATAAGTCAGTTTATAGGTCAATCAATCAATCAAATTTATTTATAAAGCCCTTCTTTTCACAGCAGTTGTCACAAAGTGCTTTGACAGTAAAGTTGCTAAAGTAGCGACAAAGCCGCTAAATTAGCAACACTACGTCCGAAACAGGCCCGACATAGGAACTTCCCGATCCGCAGACTCAGAGCCAGAAACATTGCAGACTCACAGACCATGGGACTCACTTGAGAACAGATGAGTCATGATGACTCATCAGTTGTCGAAGTACTAAGAACGGACCCCAGGTGAGAGTATTGGAACGAAGCATAACAAGCACAGGAAAGACCATATAAGGAAGTGAAATAATCTTGCCCAGGAGAAACTGAAAACTAGGAATGAATAAACTAGACACAAGATACAGACACACAGGGAAAACTGTGACAGTAAATGGAGAACTAAAACCAAAACAATGAAACACAAGGAAATTAGAAACATAGTGCACATCGCTTTTCTGGTGGTGGTGCTGCAGGAACTGGTGATAGTGCAGGTGATTGGTGGCTGAGTAGACGGTGGCGGCTGAAATGCAGCAGACTCTGGTGGCTGAACTGCTTATCTATCTGCTATGTAGACTCTGGTACCTGCTGCGTAGACTCTGATTGCTGCTGACCAGGCTCTGGGGGCACTTGACCAGGCTCTGGTGGCAGCTGAACAGGCTCTGGAGGAGAGTAATAAATGGCTTGAAGCAAGATGGTGAAGCCTGAATGCAAAGGGCCTGTATGAAATCCAGGACCCGGCCTGACATTGTAGCTAGCGCTTGGTCCCTCTCTGACAGATAGCCCAACTGAGGCTGACTAAAGAAATCATCCATTTGCTAGAAAAAGGGATGACATTTAGTGGGGTCTTCATAAAATTTTAGTGTAGGGACTTGACTGGAGAGCTAGGGGCTCTAACTGGAGAGCTTGGACTTGTGATTGAATAACTAGTAGCCCTGACTGCTCGCTTCAAATCACCCCACAGATGTTCAATGATATTCAGATCTGGGGACTGGGATGGCCATTCCAGAACATTGTACTTGTTCCTCTGCATAAATGCCAGAGTAGATTTTGAGCAGTGTTTTGGGTTGTTGTCTTGTTTAAATATCCAGCCCTGGTGTAACTTCAAATTTGGGACTGATTTCTCTACATTATTTTCTGTATCCTGCATATATCGAGTGGAATCCATGCGACCCTCAACCTTAACAAGATTCCTAGTACCGGCACTGGCCACACAGCCCCACAGCATGATGGAACTGGCCTTAACAAGAACTGTGCCTGTGGTCTTCCATTTCCTCACTATGTTCCTCACAGTAGATACTGACAGCTTAAATCTCTGTGATAGCTTTTTTGTAGAATTCTCCTAAACCATAATGTTGAACAATCATTGTTTTCAGGTCATTTGAGAATTATTTTGAGGCCCCCATGTTGCCACTCATCAGAGGAGAGTCAAAGAGAACAACAACTTGCAATTGGCCACCTTAAATACCTTTTCTCATGATTGGATGCACCTGAATCACAGGTTTATGAATGCATGGTGATATTTTTGCAATGTAGTCTAACATTAGACTGAGATTACTTTGCTTCCCTCACTATTGACGATGCAGCAGCTCTTCTGTCAAATAAGCTCTCCTCCCATTCTGCTGCTGGGGCATTTGGGTTAAGTGGCAACGGCACATGCATTTCAACATCACATCTCCTTAAGTCCTTTAATATTTCCTCATTTATGTCATCTACACATCTATGATTCACAGAAATGTTGTGTAAATCACAACAAGCCACAAAGAATACTACGACTTTTCGAGGACTGTATTGTAAAGTACCTTCTGTCCTTTCCAAATACCTGAAGCACATTTTCAGTATGCCGAATGTTCGTTCAATTACACTGTGTATTTGTGTGTGTTTTCAATTAAACCACATTTAACGCACTGTTGCTGGCATCATACATGATGTCATCAGCCATGTCTTTAACGGATAGCCATTGTCCCCTTCACAGCAACCCATCCAATGTGGGATTCCCCTGGCAGGAATGGCAGAGTTTGCCAGCATAAATGAGTCGTGGCTTGAACAAGGCTAATTTGCAAAGACATGGGTAATTTTACCATTAGCATCACAAATTACTTGTATATTGATTGAATGGGTTCCCTTGTGGTTGATATATATCAGTGCGAATAATTCAGGCTGAGTAATTTGGGTAAATGTATACATAAGATTTAGGCCTATTTTTTCACATATTTGGACACCACAATGATTTCCCTTGTGTGGCAAAATCTTTCCTTGTAATTATATATGGTTAACAAAAATGGGAACTGTTGTGTAGGTGAGAGAAGCAATGTGTTCGCAGGTTGTGCACATGCTACATTTTAGCCAAGCATGTGCCCTTAAAACAGATCTTCATTGTAAAATAATAAAAAATGTATACTTGCTGAATGAACCATGTACAGTAATTGAATATTCACCTGTGGAACGGATGTTAAGACACCACAGCTTACAGACGGTGGGCAATTAAGGCCAAAGTTATGAAAACTGAGGACACTAAAGAGACCTTTCTATGGACATGGACTCAAAAAAATAAAGATGCCCAGGGTCCGTTCTCATCTGCGTGAACGTGCATTATGCATACTGCAAAGAGGTATGAGGACTGCAGATGTGCCCAGGGCAATAAATTGCAATGTCCATATTGTGAGACACATTAGACTCCTGATCATCCTCACAGTGGCAGACTACGTGTAACCACACCTGCATAAAATCAGTAGATCTGAACATCAGACCTGTGTGACAGGTACAGGATGGCAACAACAACCGAGTTACGCCAGGAACACACAAACCCTCCATCAGTGCTCAGAAGGTCTGCTATAGGCTGAGAGAGGCTGGACTGAGGGCTGTAGGTCTGTTGTAAGGCCAGTTGTCTCCAGACTTCACTGGCAAAAACGTTGCCTATTGGCACAAACCCACTGTTGCTGGACCAGACAGCATGACTGAATGTGCAAATGGTTTCAGATTTCTCAGTGGTTGAGAAGTCAGACTTGTGGTCGGAAGGTTGCATGTTAATTTTCCGAGTGGGCCATATGTTGTTGTGTCCTAATAGTTAATTGTTCTCAGGGGTGATTGCCAATCATTAGCAACAAACCAACATATCCAACCACCCAGCCTACAAAATTTGCCAGCAAGACCAGCAATATTTTGAACGCATTGGGGGACAACAATATCTAGTATATCCAGTCAATCATGAATTCATTGTTTATACTACTATTTATAGTAATCTTATAAGTGTAATAATTATGGACTGGGATTTTCGTTTTGATGTACTGTATGACAGTGTTATCAACATAAAACACTGTGAGTAAATGTGTAAATGTATACATTAGATTTAGGCCTATTTTTTTTACCCAGGTGGCTTGTGGCAAACTTTAAATGACACTTTTTATGGATATCTTTCAGAAATTGCTTTTTTCTTGCCACTCTTCCATAAAGGCCAGATTTGTGCAGTATACAACTGATTGTTGTCCTATGGACAGACTCGCCAGCCTCAGACGTAGATCTCTGCAGTTCATCCAGAGTGATCAAGGGCCTCTTGGCTGCATCTCTGATCAGTCTTCTCCTTGTATGAGCTGAAAGTTTAGAGGGACGGCCGGGTCTTTTGCAGTGGTCTGATACTCCTTCCATTTCAATATTATTGCTTGCACAGTGCTCCTTGGGATGTTTAAAGCTTGGGAAATATTTCTGTATCCAAATCCGGCTTTCAACTTCTTCACAACAGTATCTCGGACCTGCCTGGTGTGTTCCTTGTTCTTCATGATGCTCTCTGTGCTTTCAACGGACCTCTGAGACTATCACAGAGCAGGTGCATTTATACGGAGACTTGATTACACACAGGTGGATTCTATTTATCATCATTAGTCATATAGGTCAACATTGGATCATTCAGAGATCCTCAC
This sequence comes from Umbra pygmaea, assembly GCA_016801145.1. Taxonomy (NCBI): domain Eukaryota; kingdom Metazoa; phylum Chordata; class Actinopteri; order Esociformes; family Umbridae; genus Umbra; species Umbra pygmaea. The sequence goes on along the minus strand of JACXGM010007922.1, from coordinate 19,754 downwards.
TGAACTTCTGGAGAGAAGTTGCTGCTGTCACGTATCCCAGGTATAAGGAGTGAGAGACAGCCGCGAAGGGTGCAATAATCCAAAGAACGTTTATTTTAATAAAAAGTAAAGACTGCCACGTGGGGCAAAACAGATGAGACACAGATATGGACGCGTAACAGGAACATTGAGCAACAAGAGACAAGACCAAACACTCAACTTAAATACACTTACTAAAGAAGACAATGGGCAACACCTGGGCAAAAAAATTAACTAGACAGGGATCTATAGGACAACAGAAACATGTGACAAGACATGGGAGGTACTAACAATGACATCACAAACTCAAATCAATAACATGCAATATACAACAGAGGGACAAGAGGGAGGCAAACACCACACAAGGGGAGGGAATCTGAACACTAACATGGGACATACACACAGGGCAGTACACCTAAAGACACATGAGGTAATAATCTAACTAACAAAACCACCGTATACACACTGAAAGGAACCAAGGAGACAAAACAGAAGAGACAAAACGAATGGACTGGATGTGACAGAAGCCCCCTCCAAAAGCCCACAACACCGGAGTGGGCTAAAGAAGAGGGCCCGGGGCAGGAAGGGCAGAGGGACCGGGGCACGAACGGCAGAGGGACCGGGGCAAGAAGGGCAGAGGGCGGCCCGGGGACATGAGGGACGGCGGGCGGCCCGGGGTCAGGAGGAACGGAGGGCGGCCCAGGGTCAGGAGGGACAGAGAGGGGCCCAGGGTCAGGAGGGACAGAGAGGGGCCCTGGGTCTGGAGGGACAGAGAGGGGCCCTGGGTCTGGAGGGACAGTGGCAGGGAATGGCACTGGGACAGTGGCAGGGAATGACAATGGGACAGTGGCAGGGAATGACAATGGAACAGTGGCAGGGAATGACAATGGGACAGTGGCAGGGAATGACAATGGGACAGTGGCAGGGAATGACAATGGGACAGTGGCAGGGAATGACAATGGGACAGTGGCAGGGAATGACACAGGGACCGGCAGCTCAGGCGGCCCGGGCAAAGGCAGCTCAGGCGGCCCGGGCAAAGGCAGCTCAGGCGGCCCGGGCAAAGGCAGCTCAGGCGGCCCGAGGAAAGGCAGATCAGGCGGCCAGGGCGGCAGGGTGTCCGGGAGCCCTGACTCCAGCAGGGCGTCAGGGAGGTCCGGCGGTAGCGTCAGCGACGGTGGTCCGGACGTCGGCGACGGGGGTCCGGACGGGGGTCCGGACGTCAGCGACGGGGGAGCAGGGGGTCCTGAGGTCAGCGGCGGCTGAGCAGGGGGTCCGGAGGTCAGCGGCGGCTGAGCAGGGGGTCCGGACGTCAGCGGTGGTGGGCAGACTGCTGCCGGAGGTTCCGGCGGCGGGCAGGCTGCTGCCGGAGGTTCTGGAGGCGGGCAGACTGCCGCCGGAGGCTCTGGCGGTGGGCAGTCTGCAGGAGGTGGCTGTCGCCACTCCACATAGCCCCCCCGAAAAGTTTCCTGGGGAGACAGTCCTCCATCGGCAGCGGGGAACCTCTGATGAGGGCTGGCATCTCCTCCTCCTCCTCTAACCACCCATGAATGGGGTTGGCGGCTAACAGGTGAAAGGGGGGCCTAGGAGCAATAGCAGGAGCCCTGGGGGCAACTGCTGGGGCAGTAACTGGGGCAATCACTGGGGCAGTACCTGGGGCAATTACTGGAGCAATTACAGGTGCCCTAACTGGGGCAGAAACATCTAGCTAGCTATAGTTTGCAAAAATGACAGTGCTGTCACAGGAGTAAAATTATGAAGGTGTTTTTATCAATCAATCAATCAATCAAGTTTATTTATTAAGAACAATTTATAATTAAAAGCAACTCATTGTGCTTTACATTAAAAAGGTCTACAAAATACATCAAATTCAAATTTTGAAAATAAATAAATAAATAATGAACCACATAACATTTTTAGAAACATGACAGGCACAATGATTTTGAGGTGTTTAGGGCATAAGTGTAGCCAGAAATACGATGGTGGGTGGGCTTGCAGAAATGTGGATGGGCCATAATATAAGCCTTCAAACCATGTAAAAAAATAATTATAAATAATTATAAAAGCTAAACATATTTTCCTACTAAAGCTCACTATTGCACACAAACTATTTTACACCTAATTTTGCTGACCTAACAGTAATTTATTACAATAAATGTATTGCTCTTGTATTTCATAGGCAATGGATGTCTACACAGTTCACACAACACACAACATTCCTGTCTGGTGTACTGAGATTTTAGGTGCTTCAGCCAGTGTGGCTAATCGTACAGCACCAGGAAAACCAATAGTTTATTCATGAGTCAATGTATATTTATATATATTTATATTTTTGTGCTTAAATCCATTATAGGACATATTTTGTAAGGTTTTCTATTTAATATTCATGTTTTCCTACACTGGTGCATATTCAAGATTGCTGGTGCATATTCAAGATCACTGTCTCTCCAATTCAACAGGCCATTATTCTCTTAAAATGGGAGTTCCTCTTAACTTTAAATCCCCTGCATTTAGCATGTTTTTGCATTTGGCCTGTGAGTGACTTGTGAGTTTAAACAAACTGGTTAGAATTTATTATGAAAAAAGTTGAATAATTCATGTTGTGAAATTACAGTTTTTGTCACCTTTATCCTATATATTATATATATTATATATTATATTTATCAGTCTAACACCTGCCTAGATTCAGTCTGAATTATTCTAAACAGCAAAAAATAAATAAAAAAATAGGAAACTGTATACTACTGTATACATCCAAGATATAATCAACCTTTCATTTTTAAATTGATTATTGATCATGTATACTTGACTTGCCTACATTTACTCCACAGGTAAGTTAATGTATCACAGATATATAGAATGTATATAGAATACAAAGTAATTAAATCTATTAATCAGCTAATCTTTTTTAGGAAGGACGCAAAGCTATAATGACTAGTAGTACATTACATATTTTTACCCTGTGGCTAGTCTTCACATAGAGTAATTTTAAAACAGATTATGTGACATTAGAAATCCACTAGTTCAGAGCAGTTCTTGCGCACCTTTCCATGTGTCCAACCTGTAAAAAATGTTCTACTGCAATAAATGTTCTATTCTCACAGCAAATCTACCCACCTCTCCATATTGCTACATTTACTCTTCTGTTTAAAAGCATAACTTATATTAGCTATCATTGTTTTCAATTAAGCTATCTATACACTCAGTATTAAATATTTTGACAACAATGCCTAAATCGAAAGAAGAGTAATAAAATCAATACAAAGTTGTAGGTAGAGCATGAACATGGAACTAACTTCCTACAGCACTCCAGAATAACTATTCAGACACCCACAATATGATTGATTTGATATACAGAATGAATAGCATGACAGGATGGCCATCAGACAATAATATTTCTCAATCAACACCACCTGTCACATCCAGCCAAGAGTGGGCTGGCATAGACATGTTGTGGCAGATGAACTGAGATAAGGACTTATTATGTATTCATGTTTATTTATGGGGATTTATGTTATATTTTCTCTACATGGGTTGTTGGATATTAATTTTATGGAGGATTGTGTAAGTGTGGCGCCTTTCCCTCGTTCACCTGGTGCTATTCGGGACTGATTGTGATTATTCACTTTAATTTCATTCAGCCGGCTATTTCAGTCCCTTTTTAGCCCAGGTGAACGAGAGGAGGGCGCGAGTCATTGCATATCTGTTTCTGCATTGGAAGGAGGTCTGGGAGGGTTACATACAGTGGGGAGAAGAAGTATTTGATACACTGATGATTCTCCAGGTTTTCCTACTTACAAAGCATGTAGAGGTCTATCATTTTCATCATAGGTAGACTTCAACTGTGAGAGACAGAATCTAAAACAAAAATCCAGAATATCACATTGTATGATTTTTAAATAATAAATTTGCATTTTATTCACGTACTGTGGGGGGGGATGTTCTGCCCGCCCGCTCTTCCCTTTTTTCTGTTGGGTTTGAGGACGCTCTTTTTTTTCTGGCCTCCTCGGGTGTTGATGCACTGGGGTGGGGAACTGTCACAATAATCATAGTTAATTCATTGCATAGATAGGTAGTGGATCCATGTCCACATGTGTTGCTAAAATTAGTCTATTGTTGGATAAAACAAATTTCTATTGAAATTTTTACAAATGCAATTGTGTTTTCACATGAAACACGGACAATATATTCAATCAATATGCAATCACATGCTCTTATTGTTTCTTTACACACCATACAATTGCATTTGGTTACAATTCACTAGCTTTGTAGTGACTTCACTATGATTATTGCAGTTAATTCAAACGAGCACTATTGTTTTGAAGAGAGAACTGGGGAGTTTGTATTGCCAGCATTGCCCACCGCCAGCGACGTCTCTGCTATTCAACTGGTTCAATTTGTCTGGCAAACCTGTCCACTGCACACCCGGTAGGCAAATCGATCCAAAAATATAGATAATATATTTTGTGTAGGAAGATTGATTCTAGCGTTAATGGGATCAGATACCAGTTCCAGTTTCTCTTCTACGTTGTAGCCTACCCATTTCCAAAGAATAGAACTGCCAGTGCAATTTTCCGTTGTTGTGAACACACACACACACACACAGACACACAGACACACACACTGACACACACACTGACACACCCTAATAAAAGATCAACGTGGAGATAGAGCGAGAGAGCAAGCTACAATCGTTAACGTAGCACAACAGGTGACACCGTAGTAGAGTATGTGAGCTAAGTTGAGTGTTTGGAAATTGCGCTTCGCTTCGCTCCACCACTCCACACCAATGACACTCCAAATTCACTCCAATCATTTTTAAAGTCATATTACGATATTAACAAAACCCATTCATTGTGTGACCATGTATGTCGATCGCTGAAATATTGAAACTAAATCGACTTAAATTGTAATAACATTGTTGAAATAAACATGAAAGCTACATGAAAAAACAAACTGTTTTTAAAGTACAGTATACAAATACTAATACAAAACAGTGCATTCTATATATATTGTAAAAGATTCCATGTGGGCATGAAACGAAAATAGGCTGTAATGTATGGAGGACCAAGTCTGCCAAAATAAGAAATAAATAAATAAATGAATATGTGTCTATAAAAATATTTATACATAAAAATATACAAATATAAAATTATACATTTATTAATCAATATTATTTCCCTATTTATTTATTTCTGTGATCATTTATTTCTGTATTTATTTATTTTTATATTCATTTATTTCCATATTCTATTATTTCTGTATTTATTTATTTCCGTATATATTTATTTCCGTATTTCTACATCCTTAAGCTAATGAGAGGGCGGGACTTAATCGTTCGGCCATATACGGTCTGTGATAGAAACAGATTGTGAACGTAAAAAACGCAGTTGGGGAGAAACCAAGGGCACAACACGGGGTTGGTTTGTAAGATAAATTATTTTTTCACCAACCCCAAAAAGAGATGCAATGTCACAAACAGAAAATCAATTTAACTGTGCTGATTAGTTGCGTTTTGTGGCTTCGGTGTCACCTGTTGTGCTCCGTTAACTACCGTAGCTGCTCTCTCGCTCCGGCGAACTTAGTTTCTGTGTGTGTGTTTTCGGGTGACTTGGTGTGTTACTGTGCGTGTGTTTTCACGACAACGGAACATTGCACTGGCGGTTCTATTCTTTGGTGAAATGGATAGTCTACAACGAGAAGGGCGTCCGACTGCTCCGGCATTAACGGAATTGTATATCGAAATATGACGCCTACGAACGTAGTAATCTAGGCATGTAAAATCGATCTTCACACTCTGACACCGATCAACCAATGGGAAAAAGGTAACACCGTGACATGCTTTGATTGACAGCCTCCTCATTAGCTTAAGGATCTGGAAATACAGAAATAAATATATACAGAAATAAATAAATACAGAAATAAAAGAATATGTAAATAAATTAATATAAAAATGTATAAAAACTGAAATAAATGATCACGGAAATAAATAAATAGGGAAATAATATTGATTAATAAATGTATAATTTTATATTTTTCTATTTTTATGTATATTTTTATGTATATTTTTATGTATATTTTTATGTATATTTTTATGTATAAATTATTTTATTGATGCATATATTTATTTATTTATTTCTTATTTTGGCAGACTCGGTCCTCCATAGTAATGTACATTAATACAAAGTGAATTAACTAAATGTTTTAATTGTTTGTTTTATAACTCAGTTCAACCTAGATACGCACCTCAATCCTTTCTGTTCAATCTTTTCTTTTGCTTGCGAGAGTTAGGCCTATGTCTTTTCATATTCCATAAAGACTCTTTAGTTGTGACCACTATATAACCTCACTCCCTCTCCTGCACTGCGCCTCTTTCATTTTTGTAGGTTATCTTGATTTTACACCTGTATGATTTGTTAGTTTATTAAAGTATTTAGTGAACTCCATGATGACACTTTAAAAGAGGCACTTTACCAGGGATGTCCACTGAACTCGTCGAATGCGTTCGTTGCGCCGGAAATCATTCATTGTCAATGGAGCAATCCGCAAGGTTGCGCTTACCTTGCGGGCTTGCGATGCAGTGCGCTCTGTGTGTTGCATACGTTCAAATTATTCAACTTGTGCGTTGCAACCCTGTGCCGTTATACAACCAGAAGTTGAAGTTCCCACTGGAATGAGTAGCACAACACAATAGTAACGGCAGAGTCTTTGGTAACGGTCTTGCCTTGCTGAAGCAATTGTGCGTCAAGTCCGCACTGTACGGATGCATATATCCAGTAAAAAGTAATGTGCACTAAAATCTGACGTGTTCAGTGGACATCCGGCCATAGGCGTGATGTTGAATGTGTTGTGTTGCGCCGGAAGTCATTCATTGTCAATGTAGCTATCCGCAAGAATTTGTTTTCCTTGTGGGCTTGTGATACGGTGCGATCGGTGCGTCGCAAACGTTCAAATTATTGAACTTGTGCATTGCGACAATGTGCCATTGTACCACCGGCTGTTGACGTTCCCAATGGAACAAGTAGCATAGTAACATGTGCGTTAAGTCCGCACTACTATGCGGATGCTTATACCCGGTAAAAAGTCTTGTGCGCTAAAATCTGACATGTTCATTGGAAATTCCGCCTTAAGCTGGATTCACATGAGACACTGCAAAAAATTCCCGTATGGCATCGTAATGCAGACACTTGTACACTGCAATCAACATGGTAATCAATCTTCCGCATCTACGAGATGGTGGGCAACATTGCATACAACTGTCCATCTCCAGCAAGGCGACTGACAGGAGCTGTTTTCAGTTTAGTATTAATTGACAATATGAAAACTATCTACTGAGCTGTCAAAGCTTTTCTTGCAATCTCACACACCCATAGATGAATTAGCTCTTTCTCTGAGGTAAATCAACATCCGGTTCTGGCACCACAAAGCACCGCAAAAGTTGGATTATTTCAACTCTTGCGACACACCCGCCGCACCGCATCCACATTTTGCCGGTTCCGGTAGATTAGCCGCAGCGGTGCGCATTGCTTCCTATTGAAATGAATGGACTTCCGCCGCAATGCAACCAGTTTGCCGGACCTGGTGTGAATCCAGCTTTAGGCTGGGCATGTCCTGACCATGTGAAGTGAGCACTACTGGGGTGGTAGTGGAGCAATATTGTAAGCTTTGCATTTTTTATTTGACTTCTTACATTACACTTTTTTACATTTTCAAATGATCATTTTACATTTCAACTCTGCATTTTTCAGTTTCCTTTTTTCTAATATCCATAATGGCATGATTTGTAGTAGCATAGTAAAATAATAATATTTTTAATTTGATCTTGCTTTATTTTCTTGTTTGGAATATCAATTTGAATTATAAATAAATATATCCTCCATATGATTTGTCCTAGTAGCATAGTAGAATAATTATATTTTTTATTTGATTTTGCAAATATATCCTCCAAACTGCAACACTATTTGCAATAAACTTTATTCAAGCTAGTGTGTGTGTGTGTGTGTGTGTGTGTGTGTGTGTGTGTGTGTGTGTGTGTGTGTGTGTGTGTGTGTGTGTGTGTATGTGTGTAAAAAAAAATGCTTTGATGACAGCAAAGACCCACAAATATCATAAAATAACAAAAAAAATTACATTACCATTACACACTTTAATTGTTACATTACCATTACACACTTATAACCAATTAATACACAATATTACAGGCTGTTACAATACTAATACACACTATTATACACTGTTACAATACTAATACACACTATTACAACACTAATACACACTATTACACAGTATTACAATACTAATACTCACTATTACAATAATAACACCCACTTGTATGCACTATTACTCACTATTATAATACTATTACACACTATTACACACTATTACACACTATTACACACTATTACACACTATTACAATGCTAATACAGTTGGAGGATACAAAAAGATGCATTTGCTGAGTGTAGTGGGCAGATAACTGTATGGTGTGTTCGGAGTGGGCGGACAGTCATGGGAGTCACATGACTGTGTCTGGGAGTCACAGGACAGTGTACAGGACTGTGTCTGACTATAAAGGGACACTGGTCAGGACACTACTATCAGGACAGGACAGTTTTTGCTGCCACTGCGTCTCAGGATTTGCACAGGCAGAGTACATCCATGAGGCAGAGCATGGCCACAGTGGTTCCTCAGTTTGGACTTCCTTAAGACTTTACTCATATACACTCACCTAAAGGATTATTAGGAACAGGGCTGCTGATACGAATCTGTGGGCCCGGGACAAACTCCACATTTTGGGCCCCCCGCTAAAAAAAATTCCTGTGCAAAAACAAAATTTGGGGCCCCCCTCATGACTGGGCCCGGGACAACATACCCGGTTGTCCCCCCCTGTCAGCTGCCCTGATTAGGAACACCATACTAATACTGTGTTTGACCCCCTTTCGCCTTCAGAACTGCCCTAATTCTACAGGGGCATTGATTCAACAAGGTGCTGAAAGCATTCTTTAGAAATGTTGGCCCATATTGATAGGACAGCATCTTGCAGTTGATGGAGATTTGTGGGATGCACATCCAGGGCACGAAGCTTCCGTTCCACCACATCCCAAAGATGCTCTATTGGGTTGAGATCTGGTGACTGTGGGGGCCATTTTAGTACAGTGAACTCATTGTCATGTTCAAGAAACCAATTTGAAATGATTTGAGCTTTGTGACATGGTGCATTATCCTGCTGGAATTAGCCGTAAAAGGATGGGTACATGGTGGCCATAAAGGGATGGACATGGTCAGAAACAATGCTCAGGTAGGCCGTGGCATTTAAACGATGCCCAATTGGCACTAAGGGGCCTAAAGTGTGCCAAGAAAACATCCCCCAAACCATTACACCACCACCACCAGCCTGCACAGTGGTAACAAGGCATGATGGATCCATGTTCTCATTCTGTTT
>JACXGM010007922.1:0-10198 GCA_016801145.1 Umbra pygmaea | reverse complement strand
AAAAATCGAGACTCATCAGACCAGGCAACATTTTTCCAGTCTTCAACTGTCCAATTTTGGTGAGCTCTTGCAAATTGTAGCCTCTTTTTCCTATTGGTAGTGGAGATGAGTGGTACCCAGTGGGGTCTTCTGCTGTTGTAGCCCATCCGCGTCAAGGATGTGCATGTTGTGGCTTCACAAATGCTTTGCTGCATACCTTGGTTGTAACAAGTGTTTATTTCAGTGAAAGTTGCCCTTCTATCAGCTTGAAGCTGTTGGCCCATTCTCCTCTGACCTCTAGCATCAACAAGGGATTTTTGCCTACAGGACTGCCGCATACTGGATGTTTTTCCCTTTTCACACCATTCTTTGTAAACCCTAGAAATGGTTGTGCATTAAAATCCCAGTAACTGAGCAGATTGTGAAATACTCAGACCGGCCCATCTGGCACCAACAACCATGCCACGCTCAAAATTGCATAAATCACCTTCCTTTCCCATTCTGAGAATCAGTTTGGAGTTCAGGAGATTGTCTTGACCAGGAACACACCCCTAAATGCAATAAAGCAACTGCCATGTGATTGGTTGAGTAGATCATTGCATTAAGGAGAAATTGAACGGGTGTTCCTAATAATCCTTTAGGTGAGTGTATACTGCTCTGCCAAACTCAGTTTGCTTCCCAGCAGTCAGCACCCCCTGCTGTCCATAAGGTGTCTCTGCAACCCTTTTGTTACAGACCCTCCCACCAGTCTTTGGGCCACGCCTCCTCATTTACATACGCTTTTGAATTGCCAAATGCTAAATCCAAATGTTAATGCTAAATCCAAATGGATATGCCAAATGCTAAATCCAAATGGTAAAGGTGAACTTTATAATGTAAAATCAATCAAAAAAAGATTTAGATTTCAGTTTAAGCATTTATATTTAGGCTCAGTATTTTAAATTTGACTTTTTACATTGGACTTTACATTTTCAAATTATCATTTTGCATTTCATCTTTGCATTTCCGTTTCCGTTTTCTTTTTCAAATTCAATTAGGGCATGATTATTCCTAGTAGTGTAGTAAAATAATGTTTTTTTATTTGATCTTGCTTCATTTTCTTTTTTGGACATTGAATTTGAATTATGAATAAATATATCCTTCATAATACACTGGGATTCATCCAATTCAATACAAAACACAAGCTAAATGTAATCCTCCCACATGCAAAACTATTTTGTTTGATCGATGTCATCTGTGCATTTACAATTATTAAAAATCACGTTACTCCATTTATCTGTACACTCAATTGTCAAAATCAAATTGGCAAATAATAATAATAATATACATTTTAATCTCTATATGTCAATTTATACAGTGTGACTTTTATCCCCTGTTTAACATTTCATTTGAAAACGTTTACTGATATTTAATCTAGGGCATTGTTACCTATTATTAGCAATGCAAAATCATTTGCAACTTGCAGTTTAAGGAATAGGAAAAAAAATTAAAATGTATCAATACAATCAAAAATGCGGTGATACTCATGATCTGTGAGTTGGTAATACACAATTAATTCTAATTTACATTGTATTATATTTATGTTTATATTAGCTATATTAAGCCTAAGTGTGCCATGACCACTAGATTTTATGTAGATAAAAATGAATTGTCACATTTCCAATATTCTGCCAACAATTCATTTGGCTGGACACCAAAACAAATTAGCCATTTGTCTCAGTTTTACACTCTGGCGAGTTAAGGTCTTTTGCCAGCGAAATATAATTCCTGAAATTCAATTGTGGCTTTTGGTTTTGGTGTGCCACCCCAAGATTTTCAGTGGCTCCATCTAGCCACGACTATGAACAACGTCTGGTGGCGCCAATGTCTCCCCTACTTTCTGTTTTGAAATGTTTTCACGCGTTCAGGTATCTGAGCGCGATGGATCATTGTCTTTCTGTGTTCCGACACCCCGGATTTACAAACTAACCACTGGTTGTATAATGGCAAGTAATGACTAAATAATGAATATTCTATTAGCTTACTTGTGGAAAATGCACCCCTGGTGCGTGTTCACCATTCACCATCAGCTTACATGAAACTAATAGATAGAACGTGACGTCCTCAATTTTCTTAGCCAATAGAAATTCACGAGGATTATACTCTGTTTATAAAGCCATGGGGTTCCACAGTTGGAAGTGTTTCATGTATTTTACCCATCCAGTTAACCGCAGGGGACTCAACAGGTTAAACCAAAAAGCTGCGTACGCGAAGCGAGAACACTGGAAAGGGTATCATCCAAGAGAGAAAAGGGAAGGTTCTTAAATATGGAGCACTCTATACAGAGTCACGAAAAGCAAGATGACAGCAGACCAACTTCAAACGAAAGTTCCATAAACGGACACATTGACGGCTTGGCCAAAAAAGACAACCGGACCGTGGTATCTCAAGGGACGGCGTGTGAGTCGAGTTCGCACAAGGGGTCTTCTGTCGTAGAGGGTTGGAAAAATGAGCGCACCCGAAGTATGGAAGACAACGAAATGAGCTTGCCCAGTCTTGCTGCTGCCTACACCACTATTCTCCGGGGGCTCGGCGAGAACCCGCAAAGACAGGGACTTCTAAAAACTCCGTGGAGAGCAGCTACTGCCATGCAGTTCTTCACCAAGGGCTACCAGGAGAAAATTATTGGTGAGTTAGTTTAGAATGCCCTTTAAAGCTGACAAACTCAATGTTTTCAACAATTTTCCTATGTTGCAAAATAACATTAAAATCCTTAGTCACGTTTTTATCTTATAGACATATTTAGACGCCTGTTAGTGTACATGGTTTCCAAACTCCCACGAATGTCTGATTTGAGAGGACAAATATTATGCTGATACATAACAATTGTACTGGTCACCTTCCCTACTAACCTATGGGTCCCGAATTTCAGAATGCGGGTTGCATATTGAATGCATTTATTCGTTTTTGTGCAATTAGTTCAATATGACAGCTCTGGATTTATGTTTACAGCTGGGCAATACAAAGAAATTATAAAATTGTAAGAAAAAATTTTTTCGCTGAAATAACCGGCTTCCCTTACATATCCAAATATATTCTTTGTAATTTATCATACATTGAGTATAAAAAATATATGTTGTTGAACATAAAACATCTGGATAAAGTATTATGTTGTATGTTATTAAGTGTTATATCTAATCGTTTTTTAAATCAATATTTTGCAATGTAATTGTTTTTACACAAAATATGTTATTGTATTTAAAATTTTCAATTAATCCTTTTGTGAAATCCCACTTTCTACACACAATCTTTATCTCTTCAATCTTTAAAAGCAGTCATGCATATTCATGCTCAAGAAAATTTCCTGACAAACCTGCATTGGTTCCATTCTCTATGGTTGTTTTTTTATTGGTGGAGCTTGGGGGCGGCCCCTCGCAACATTATTACCTCCATCCCCTTTCTTCTCAAGAACTCATCTGGAGCTGGTTTGGTGAGGAGGACTTTGATGTTCAGTGTTAAAAAATGTAAAAGCACACACAAATATGTTAGGGGCGCATTTTTCCCCCAAAAATTACATGCTTCTGGGATAGCTTGACAAAATGAATGTTATTGGTGCCTTTTTCCTAAAAATCATTGAACGGAATTGGAATGGAAAGGAGCCGAACCAAATAGTAAAGGTCTCAATAAGTGGACAGTAATGATATAATATTGTTTGTTTAGCAGTGCCAAAACAAGTTGTGGTCATCCCCTTTTTGGATTGGCTATTATTTAGCACCACCCCCTCAATTTAAACATGCAATGTGATTAAGTTCAAGATTTTGAACAATGGAAGGATGTCTATGGCCGGTTTCACAAAACCAAGATTAAGCCTGGACAAAAAGTGAAAAGAAACAGAAACAAAAGGAGAATGTTTTTAGTCCAGGAGCATGCTTAATCAGAGTGCAGGAAAGCAGTATTGTATATACATCTGTAACCTGTAAACTTTAGGGAGTAGGCAATTCTAGGTGTAAAATGCTAAATGTGTTGTTTTTAGGAAAAATAGAATATACTTACATTAGTCATATAGCTGACACTCTTATCCAGAGTGACTTACAGTGAATACAGAGACATTCCCAAAGAGCAACTTACGGTAAAGTGCCTCGCCGAAGGATACAAATACATTTGGCTCAGTCAGGAATCAAACCAGCAACCTGAAGACAAGTCTGACTCCCTAACCACTGAGCCAGCTGCATCCCACTTAGGCTCAATTGTGACAAAGCAACAGGTGTTAAATGCTACATGGTATATTGTGTCTGTCTGTGTATTTCTGTGTATTTTGATGTGATGGCCATGTATTTTTGTATGTGTATATGTGAGCGTTTTAGTGGGATATTGTACATGACAGATGGGCTATGTGTAGAAAGTGTGGCTATGTTTGTGTACACAAATGTGACTCATGGATAAATGCCCAGGATGGACAGTTAGTAAATGTGATTGATGCAGGTCAGATCTAGTTACTCTTACTTTACAGGTGCTGTTTGTAGAATTTTGAGCTGTGACAATCAAACTACTTTTTCTTTAAGTGACCAACTAAACAACTGTATTTTATCTGTCTTGATATAAAAAAATAAAAAATATATTTTTATGACATCATTTACCTACACAAGTTTATTTCAACCCTCTCCTCAGGAAACACTAGCCGCCCGTTCCATATACTTGATCAAAATCTGAGCTAGCACACCTGATTCAATTCATCTGCTAATTATCAGGCCCTTGATGATTAATGAATGCAGCGAGCTAGTTCAGCTGCTACGGTTAAATCGTGAAATGTCTAGTGTGCCCTGAGGAGAGGGTTGAAAAACACTGCCCTCACTATGCAGTGATTGTTACACACAAGCTCAACCTGAAATGCATAATTTGAAGATGACAATCATGTGTCCATTAACAAACACTATGAAAGCATAATTCCTTGTCTTCATTGCAATTCCTATTCAAATGGCAAGAAAGCACTGCAGAGTGTAGGTAATCATAAAAAAATTATAATATACAAATATTTTATAGGTCTAATAATTCCAAAATTTAACACATACATTGTATCTGTAAATTCTGACTTATTCAAAGTATGCACAGGTGTCAAACCGGTTTCACAGAGGGTCTAGTGTATGCATGTTTTCGCTTTTAGCTTGTATCAGGTATATTGGTTAGGTCACCATTCGGTTAGGATCTACCCTTATCTGACAGTCTAGGTCTTAATTGGGCACTAATTAAAGGGAAAGACCAAAAACCAGCATACACTATGGCCTCTGTGGAACTGGTTTGACACCTGTGTATTAGAGCAGTGTTTTTCAACTCTCTCCTTGGGGCACACAAGACGTTCCACAGTTTAGCTGTAGCCACTGATGTAGCTCACCATATTCATTAGTCAAGGGCCTGATAATTAGCAGATGAGTTAAATCAGGTGTGCTAGCTCAGAAATAGGTCAATACATGGAACGGCTGGTGTTCCCTGAGGAGAAATTTGAAAAACTGTATTAGAGGAATCTTTTATGCTCTTTGTCAGCCAGCCGCGGTCAGTGGATCTTAATTGGGGAGGTGTTTTTTTGTTTTGCACACTGGGATTTGTGAGTTGCGCACCATTCCATTCACTCCGGTCCCGAGCGTAATACGAGCCCATCGTCCCCAATTAACATCCACCGACCGCGGCTTTTGTCAGCCCTATTCAACTCAGGCCCTCAAAGCCATTTTCACAAAAAAAAATTCATTGCAACCATCTAATCTGGGATTTATTTAGACATGGTACACCAGGTGGGTGCAATTAATGATAGGTTAAAAAAAGGCAGGCTCAAGCTCTTGTAGGGTAAGACCCCGTTTACACGTACACGGTTATTTTGAAAAACTGAGACATTTCCTTTCGTTTTTTGCCCTTCGTTTACACGCAAAGTGAGAATTCGCCTCTGAAAACGATTATTTCTAAACTCCAGCCAAAGTGGAGATTTTGGAAAACTCAGTTTGCACATTTGCATGTAAACTGAGAAAAACTGAGGTTTAGGCAGCCGACGTCACAGTATGCGCCAGAACTTGCATCTGCGCCAAAAGTGCGACCTGTGTTTAAATTTTCATTTGGCTATTTTCGGGAATCTGATTGGCTAACGTGGGCTTCAGCCTTTCGTCTTACTGCCACTTACATGTTTGGCATGCTCTTGACGGGTTTTTGTAAGCTAACACTTTTCTGAAAATGGACAGGTGTGCACAATATTATTTTTAAAAACAGAGAGCGTGAAATGTCTGTTTATGAAAATAGCCGGCCACGTGTAAACGTAGCCTAAGAGTTGAATACCCCTGGGCCCGTATTTATCAAGCTCCTCAAAGTACAATTTTAGTCTTAAGTGCTGAGAATTGACAAAATTTACTCCTACTCTCAAACTTAAGTGTAAAAGCAAGTTATCAAATTTCTCAAAGCTAAGAATCACTCTTACTCTCCCAGCTATTTAAGACCGCTCGAGAGGTCTCTCAAGTGGTTAAGAGTTGCCAGTATGGGCTTGTGATGGCAAAGAAAGAGACGTGCGCAAATCTTTTAGGAGAGGAAAAGTGTTTTTTTTTATTGTTTGATGCCACTTAATTAATTAAAAAGGGTATTGTTTGGACAGAGCAGGCATCATCTTCATCAGCGACTGACTGACCAACGTCATTTCACCAGTGACATTAACGCAGCAATTCATTTTCAGATTAATTTAAGGTGGTGATTATGCTTTGTTTGCAACGCAATGCTGATGATTTGGCCCATCATAACCATCAATAAGCTGAATTGGAATGGAAACAATTATTGCACTTACAGCTCAACACATTGTCACGCGTTTCACTGACTTCCCAGCAACACCCCGGCTTCCCAAGAGTAGTAGGTGCAATGGATGGCACTTATATAAAGATCATTGCTCCCAGCATCAACGAGAATGTTTATATGAATAAGAAGATGTACCACAGCATCAACGCACAAGTTGAGTTTGATGCAGACTACAACATTTTGGATGTGGTACCCAAATGGCCTGGGTCTACCCATGACGCGCGATATTGAATGAAAGTGGCCCGAACCAGCTGTTTGAAAGGCACTTTCTGCCGCCAGAGGATACCCGCTTGTAGCTGCTCACCCCTTTCCATATGCCACTGACAGAAGCCCAAATGAACTACAACAGGTAGCCTTTTTGTAAGCTATCACAATTGTCTCATAGTTTATTAATAGAACACTGTATCATAACATAGGCGATATATAATATATCCCTTCACAGGGCACATCGTATCACACAATGTGTGGTGGAGAGGGATTGGCCAGTGGAAGTGCAGATTCCATATTCTCCACTCAGAAATTCAACTACAGCAAGCAGTGTTTTTTATTCTCTCCAGTTCGGTTATCTTTTAGAATCCATGGTGGCTATATGATTACATCATTAACTCCTGGCTATATAGAGGCAGGTCAGTTAACAGCACACTCGTTTGAAATTGTTTATTGAGAAATAGTGGAAAATGTGTTGGAAATCTTTTTTGATCTTTAATTTACAATGTGTATATCATAATGGATTCTCTTGAAAATTCTTTGTCAAATGTTTGTTGAATGTCAACTCCTCTTATTAATGTCACCATTGAATGTGAATTTATCGGAGAATATTCTTCTATTCAAGTACATCTATTCAGTGATTGGATCTTGCCTATGTCGTCATCCAAAATCCCGTTTGCGGCACAGCAAAGTGTCGTGAATCAGCTCTAAGACTGTCACTTAAGATTTAGTCCTACACTTCACTAAAAGTAAGACTGAGATGTGTGATAACTAACTTTTAAGCGCAGCTTTGAGACAATAATTTACTTACTCTTAAGTCAAGTCTTAGCAGTGTTCTTAAGAGTAATTCTAAGAAGCTTGATAAATACGGGCCCAGGTCTTTATGAGGCTCTCCGCCCACTATCTATTCATATGTAGACCAGGAGTGTCTAAACCCTTCCATGAAGGGCATATTGTATTCTGGTTTTTGGTCTTTCCCTTCAATTAGAGCCAAATTAAGACCTAGAGCTACTCCATCAGCCTTGTACAAGGTAAAAAATGAAAATCTGCATACACTAGGCCCTCCATGGAAGGGTTTGGAGACCCCTGATGTAGACAGTCATGTCTTAAAGTAAGTCCAAGGAAAATGACATATTTTGTACAAATTTGGATGCAGGGATAATTAAGCTAACAACATTAGGTGATTAAATTGACTCAAACTAATATTTCATACCAAAAAATTTTACATTTGCAACCATATATGAAATTAAAATAATCAGAAATGCATTTACATGGTGCATAATTTGTTTGCTATACTATATTGCTGTGTCTATACACATATCTGGCCTGACTTGAATAGCGAGAAAAAAGACATTCGGTATTTCAAATTGATTGTGTTCCATCTCCAAGTTTAAGCACTGCTTTCAAACCAGTCATTAAGTGACCGAAAAAATAAACAGAAACAAACCATATTATTATTTGGTTACGTCTAGGTGATGGTAACACATTATGTCCCTCATACTCAAATCTGTCCCTCGAATCCAGGTCCACTCCATTTTGTCATTACAACCCTCTAATCCAGTATTTAATTAGACTTAGGACACCAGGTGGGTGCAATTAATGAGGTAGAACAGAAAACCAGCAGGCTCCGGCCCACGTAGAGAAAGATTTGAGTATCCCTGCATTATGCCATCATCAAAACCTAACCTTCAGAAGAAAGATTATTGATGCTTATGAGTTTGAGAGGTGTTACAAATCCATTTCCAAACAAATTGAAGTACATTCCACTGTCAGACAAATCATCTACAATGAAGAAAATGTATGTACTGTATCTACATGTGTACATTGAGTAACAGTAAGATATTAGGCTAGGTGCTAATGTATTTTAAAGGACGTGTTCATAGCAAGTGTTGTTAGTCCATTCATAAGTATGTATATTGTTAGCAAAGATTTAGCATGAAGACACACCCAAAACCGGTCATTTTTTATCTGTTATGAAATATCAGCAACATATAAAAGTGAATTGTCACTTGCCAAATATTTTCTTTTGACCTCAAGGCGAGCGGAATAAGCAGAGTGACACTATTAGGATTAAAAAAAACAACCCGGCATGTTTTTGAGTTGCTTTGGTTCTTGTACTGTCTCTAGACGCCTTTGACATTGATCTGGTAAGTGGTTAATAGAACTCCTCCACCCAAACAATGGAAACCTCATAGCAAGGAGTGGGAAAACATGGAATCTCCCCATTGACTCCCAGACAAAATGTAGGCTTTTTAATGTATGTGTATTAAACATTTGATGCTTGTATGGATGTCAACCCCAATGTACATTCACCAACAACTGCATTAGATACACCTGTTAAATTGCTTGTTAACGCTAATATCTAATAAGCAATTCACGTAGGAAGTCAATGCATTTAGGCATGTAGACATCGTCAAGAAGATCTGCTAATGTGCAAGCATCAGTATGGGGAAGAAATGTGATTTAAGTTTGAACATGGCATGGTTGTTGTTGGCGGACAAGCTGATTTGAGTATTTCAGAAAGTGCTTCTACTGGAATTTCCCCACACAACCATCTCTAGGGTTTAGAGAGTACAGTCAAAATAATAGAACATTTCCAGTGAGCAGCAGTCCTCCTGTTGAAGGCAGAGGTCAGAGGAGAATGGCCAGACTGGTTAGAGCTACTTGTTACAACCAAGGTATGCAGAAGAGAACTAGATCTCAATCCAATCAAGCACCTTTGGGATGTGGTAGAACGGGAGATTTGCATTTTTTTTAATTTAACCTTTATTTAACCAGGTGGGCACGTTGAGAACAATTTCTCATTTAAAACGGCGACCTGGCCAAGATAAAGCAAAAAGGTGCAAGTACAGACATAGTTACACATGAATACAGATACACAAGAATTACACAGATTGTAGAGTAAGGAAGAAAGATAGAAAATAGTCAAAATTGAAAGAGGTAGATGTAAGTAAATGTACAATTAGTGCAAAGAAATCAAGATTTAGAGGTAGATCAAATTAGTATACTGAGTAGTAGGGATGGGACGGTATGAAAATTTCATATCACGATTATAGTGACCAAAGTTATCACGGTTATCAATATTATCACGGTTTTAGTAAAATGAGATGGAAATGTACGCATACACGCACACTGAAAACATTTCAACAAATTTTATACTTGGAAATCAACAAACTACAAATACATTTAGCAGCTCTAAGCACTTTTTATTTTA
>JACXGM010007921.1:0-29809 GCA_016801145.1 Umbra pygmaea | reverse complement strand
TCAGCTCCATCGATGTGTATGGGGGCAGGGCCCTTCCTCTGCTGCTTCCTAAAGTCCACTATCATCTCTTTTGTCTTGCTGACGTTGAGAGAGAGGTTGTTGCTCTGGCACCAGGTAGCCAAGGCTCTAACCTCTTCTCTGTAAGCAGTCTCATCGTTGTTGGAGATGAGACCTAGGATGGTTGTATCGTCAGCAAATTACAGCCATCAGTCTGTTTGGGTATGACTCTATTAGATTTGCACACCTAGATTGAGGAATATTTGCCCACTCTTCCTTGCAGAATTGTTCCAGTTCAGTCAAATTTCATGGTGAGCAGAGAATGACTGCTGTATCAAGTCCATCCACAGATTTTCAATTGGATTTAGGTCAGGGCTCTGACTTGGCCACGACATTGAACTTCATATCCTTAAGCCACTGCATAGTTTCTTCAACATTGTGTTTAGTGTCGTTGTCATGCTGGAAGGTAAGACACCTGCCTATCTTCAGCACTCTAATAGTGGGCCGCAGGTATACCTCAAGTATTTGGGTGTACTTGGCAGCCTCCATTTTCCATTTAATTCAGCCAAAAGGACATTAAGTCCTTCAAAGTTGCCATTGGCTACCGAGTGGTAGCTTCCTTGATCAATGTCCTCCTGGCTCGGTTATCCAGTTTGGAGGGACGGCTTGATCTACTGTATGCAAGGTGTTAGTCGTGCCAAACGCTTTCCACTTTTTACTAATGCTCAGAATGGATACTCAGAGGGATAGTTAAAGCCTTTGAAATATTTTTGTATCCTTCTCCTAGCTTGTGCCTTTCCACAACTTCGTCCCGGATACATTTTGAAAGCATCTTTCCAAACATTGTGTATTCTTTGTGTTGCCATGCACTACTTGTTTTGGACTCATCATGGAACAGACGGTTTTCTTATGAAGTAATCAAAACTACTACAATTTATGCTATTAACAAGGTGTGTGATCTGGGAAGTGACTGTTTGTACCTGAGCAAGTTTATAATGGTTGATCTAAGGGGCTGATCACTTATCCAATCCAGGGAATTTCAATAATTGTAAAAATTGTTCAGAAGTTTTGTAAATGTCATTATCATTTTGATGTTGAGTGTTTGATGTTGATGTATAAATATAGCTGGCAAAATTTAGATTCCATTTATTTAAATTTTCAGGGTGTACTGTGACCAAAGATAAGGATTTTGACCGGGTATGATGATTGTCTATAGCCACTGTATATCCAACCCACTGACAGGTGCCATGACGACAAGATTGTCAGTGTTATTTACACACCTGTCAGTGGTCATAATGTTATTGCTGATCGGTATTGTGAATGTGATTTTGCCTTACTGTTTATTTTAATAAACCTACAGAGAAACACAAGTTTTTATACAATTGCATGTTTATACAACAGGTGCCCAACCAAATTCCTAGAGAGCAACATATTGTAGGTTCTTTCTAAACCTTCATTTGCACATTTCTAATAATTAGCTAGATGAAGGATAAATCAGCTTCATCACAACTGAGCTGGAGAGAACCTATAGGGTTGTAGCTCTGCATCAACAGGGTTGAGCAGCCCAGATTTTAATTGAAATTGAAATAATATGCTTGTTTCAGATCCTGGAGGACAACACATCTTAAACAAGCTAAATTGTTTAAATTTTAAACATAGAAATTAAATATTAGGCATACAATGAGGTTGACAAATTTTTAAGGAATTTGTCAACAAATCTGCACACAATTCTCACAGGCGGTAACAGAAATACAAAACCTAGCACATTTGTCTGAATATTATTGTAGTTCAACCACTAAGTTGTCCATATTTCATGTGCACTAACTTCACTTATTGGCTACTTTTGACATCCTGCTTGAACACTCTCATTGTCCTTGTGTATTCGCAATATGGGGTCCAAAATTGCGTGTCATAGATTTTATTTTAATCATCTAATAATTGTATTATTTTTCCATTGGTAGTTTAATTTTGTCCCTATCCTCAGCTGTCCACTCCTTTTATGTTAATCTTTTACTGAGTCCTCCTTCGGGGAAAAAGTGTTTACCAAACAACCTGTACTGTTTCTCCTGGCACATGTGGAACACCATTACAGTTGATCTTTTATGTCTCCCTCAGGCAACTTTTTCTTCCTGGGTACGAGCTATTGTAACAGGCCCTCATCATGGCCACTAACAGGGCTCACATTCCTCCTGTAAACCTATCTTGTTGACCCCCACACCCTAAAAAAAGATGATAATTAGCAGAGACTTACACATCCCCCTCCCTCTATGGGTCTTCTAGCAGCTGGGAACATTAGTTGAACAGAGGATCTATTTCTTCGGCTATCAGTGTAATTCTCAAACTCCATTCACAGCCTCTCAGGCCACACATCAGCACTCTTATCCGTTAGCGTTAAGAACGTTTGTGGAAGATTCCGTTGAAATAGATCTCCACTCAAAGCCGGGCATTTCTGACAAGTCCGCCATGAGTACCTTTGGGTACCGAAAAGAGCTGAAGAAGTATGAATCAGTAGATGAAGATGAGCTGTTGGCCGGTCTGTCATCTGAGGAGCTCCAGGAGCTGGAGAGGGAACTGGCTGATATTGACCCAGATGTAAATGTACCTATTGGACTAAGGCAGAAAGACCAGACTGCTAAGACCCCTACAGCCAACTTCTCCAGAGAGGCACTGCTGAAATACTGGGAGGACGAGACACACAAACTGCTAGAGGATGAAAAATTGGAATCAGTCCCTAAACAGGTGAGAAAAGGGATGGTATTTTAAGGCTTAAACCAGAGAGAACCAATAGCTATATAGATACCTTCATTTCAGATGTGACACATTTCTAACAAAATAACTTAAATTCAGTTACACTTTCTGATGCTACTTGCAATGTTATTATTTCATAATTACTCATCAAATAGCTTGGACATCTTTAATGTTTGGATGATTGAAATACCAGATGAATTATCTACATTATTTTAATTTTACAGATTCATGCATTTTTGGAACCAGCCTTCCTGAAAATAAAATAAAGATTGATGTTATTGTTATACTTTCTGCCAATCATGGAAATCTAAATAATAAGATTTAACCATTTTAATAAAAATGATTGCAGACATAGGATAGTGAACACTTGCATTCATTGCCCAATTTGTATTAAAAAAAATAAATAACAAAAACATTGTCTCCGTAATACCAGATAAAATTGTTGTTTGATCATAGAGCTCGGGATGTATCCCTCTGCACATGTCAACCCAGTGTTTTATCCTGTTCTAAAATACAGGACAGCATGGAGGACCAGCCTGATAAGAGTAAAAAGGAATGTGTGACGGAGAAGGGCACTGAGTCTAAAGATAATGTCAAAGATAAATGTCAAAAGAAAATGAAAGGGAACAAAGGTATCTTAAGTGAGGATGAGAATGTTTCAACTGAAGAGGAAAAGAAGGACAAATGCAAACAGGAGCCTTCTATTTGTGGTAGGCCTGGGCTGAACTTTGTTCACCCCATTTCACGAAATCCAGGTTCTAGAAAGGACTCAATGGGGACAACTAAAGACAAACATCGTAATGTGACTCCAGACACACCTTGCGGAAACCGAATTGTGATTGACGAGGCCCTTGACCAGATCCTTAGGGATGATCCCACGATAACCGAGCTCAATCTCAACAATGTTGAAGACATCTCTCAAGAGACTTTGCTGCGTTTCTCCGAAGCTCTGTGCGCCAACACCCATGTGCACATTTTCAGCCTTTCCAACACCCGCGCTGACGACCGGGTTGCTTTCGCCATCTCCAAGATGCTTCGAGAAAACGACTCCATCACCAACCTCAACATTGAATCCAACTTTGTATCCGGACGTGGCATCTTGGCACTGTTGACATCGCTCAGACAAAACAGCTCTCTAGTGGAACTGCGTTTCCACAACCAGAGGCACATCTGCGGGGGCCAGGTTGAGATGGAGATGGTTCAACTCCTGAGAGACAACACCACCCTCCTCAAGCTGGGCTACCAGTTTGAACTTCCAGGCCCTAGGATGACCGCAACCAGTATTCTGACCCGCAACCAGGACCGACAGAGGCAGAGGCGGCTGCAAAATCAGAGGGAAAAAGGGCAACGAGAAGCAGCAGTCCAGCTAAGGGCAGATACCGAGCCAACAGGTGTGGTTTCTGTATTGGCTCCATTAAACAAAGCCCACTTGTCCTCTTCAAAACACAAACAAAAGGACCTAACCCCAAACATCCCTCTTCCGACAACCTCTCCTTCGCTACCTGGCCTTGAGTCTGGGAGAAATACACCAAACCGAAAGATTGCAGATATGATCAAACATGAAGGAAGCACAAAGGTTCAGTCAATCCAAAAGAAATCCAAGAAGTGCAAAAATGGGGCCAACAAAGAAAGCTCTGACATCATCAAGGAGCTGAAGAACGCCTTGAAGCCTTCTTCACAAAAGGACAAATCATCCTGTCCACTAGCACCTCAGAGGTCTACTCGAGATGATCTGATGGCAGCCATTCGTGGTAGCAGCATTAGATCACTCAAGACGGTAAGTATGACAAACGCACAAACATCCAGTCATGCAGTTGTGATGTTTTTATTAGCATTAAAATATATAAAGCGCTTTCAACAAACATAAACCTACCGGATGGGAATACGGAGGCGTAAAAAACTTATGATGCTGCAATGAAGCTTGGTTTGGAATTCGAAATAGGAGAAAATGTAATTACACAGCCATTAGACAGTGCTATATTTAGGTGATAGTCTTCATAACCCTTTAAATTTCTCCCACTTAGTTGGATATTTTTAACTCTGCTTTGATAACACTATAGGCTTTAAAGTACTGATGCACATGGAACGGCATTGTGCTAGCTGAGACCAGCTAAAAAATGAAACTTAAATCTATACAAGTGCACAATTCTCCCTGCCCTGTGGCTTAAATGTGTACAATATCTGTATCTTTAACATTATCGTCTTTTGGACTCATGGCAAAGTTTATAGAATTGCAGGATTTCCTTTGCAGGATGTCTACAATATCAGGCATGTGTCCTGGCTGCATGATAATACATTTTCTCTAAAACAGCAACATTTTCTGTGCTCTCGTGCTTCCTCTCAAAGTTTGTTAGTCCTGAAATACCCATCTACTCATACAGATATAATGAGTATATGGCATCTGCCAGTAAGACATGTTAAGGTGATACTCATGATGCTGACTGAAACTTTCTCATTACAGGTGAATCCCCAGCAGGATCTACAGTGTTCCGGTGGGATTAAGAATTATGTAACATGATCACGAGCTGTATTGTACAAATACCATTTTTGTACTGTCTTTAGAAATGTTGAAACATTTGTATAACTTGAAAGCATAAGCACAGAGATTGATTTTGGGATGGGGGGGGGTGCACAGTATTACACCCTTGCTTCAAAGGTAAATACAATATACAGCCAGAATTATGTGGACACCTGACCATCCCCACCCATATGAGCTTGTTGGACATCCCATTCCAAAACCCTGGTCATTAATATGGAGACCATCCCCCTTTGCATCCTATAACAGCAGCCACTATACTGGCAATGCTTTTCAAAATGTCTTAGTGCGTCTGTGGGATTTCTTGCCCATTAATCTGAAAGAGCATATGTGAGACCAGGCTCTGATGTTGGACGAGAAGGCCTGGCTCGCAATTGCCATTCCAATTCATCCCAAAGGTGTGCAATGGGGTTGAGGCCAGGGCTCTGTGTAGCCCACTTGAGTTCCTCCACACCAAACCTTTCATACCACGTCTTTATAGCCACTGCAGGGAAAGGCCTTACCCAAACTGTTGCCACAAAGTTAAACGAACACAAATTGTTTAAAATGTCTACAGTATGTATCATTAAGATGACTGTTTAATGGAACTAAGTGGCCAAGCCCAAACAATGAAAAACAGCCCAGACCATAACCCCTCTTACATCATTACTAGGGCTGTCCACATACTTCTGAATATATAGTGTACATATCTTTTTTATAAACAGTAAAACATTTTTATCTGTGACTGTAAAACCATTTGAAATGTAAATGTGAGATTTACCTAATGTTTCACTTGATGGTTTGTTATGAGTGGGTGGCAATTTATGGATTAAAGTCCTTTTAAACTAACCAATTTACAGCATACACAGTTTTAACATGTCTGTTTGTGGTCCATCTAATCAATCACATTTATTTTATAAAGCCATTTTTACAACAGCAGTCATCACAAAGTGCTTTTACAGACACTTGGCCTAAAACTCCTTAGAGCAAGCAACAACAAGTGATGCACAGTGGCTAGGAAAAACTCCCTAGTAGGTGGAACCTAGAAAGAAACCTAGAGGGGCCAGACTAACCCAGTTTCATTTGGTTGTTATTATGTAAATATTAATTTCAGAATGCACAACCAGACATCAGGCATTTTAAATCTCTAAGTTTTGAACAGTTTCCACATTCGCATCACCGGCTATTCAGTGTCAATCACCAGAGCAGCAAAAAATTGGTTCATACTTCACTAAAGTACAAACTGATTAAATATAGGCTTACACAAGATCATAAAGATAAGCTTGGTCCAATCCAGGATTCAAATAATAATAACTAAATTAGAACACATTACTTCTACTATATGTACAGTAACTATATAATGTTTATTCACACATCATAAATGTCATTTTGGCTGCTGTTGAAAGCTGTTTTTTGTATAACTAACTCATAACATTGTATAACCAACTCACTAGTGTATCATGTTATTCATATTTTTTAAGTCTTCGTTAATTAAATTACAGTAAATGTCATACATTGACATTAACTGTGGAAAATATAATTTAGACAAAAGGTAAGGTTGGTAAGGTTGACAATGGATAGAAAGAGAAACTGATGAATCGCTCTATATTTTGTAGCTGACATGTTATGACAGTTAGATGTCAGATGGACCACAGGGTGAATGGAAGCAAGACTTAAAATAGAATACTGTCCCGCTGTAAGACCTCTCAAAGCCAAGTAACAGTTTAGTGAAAGTATCTATAAAAATAATTACCATTTTGTCAATCAAAAGCTACATTTCAGTCCTGATTACTTTAAACATCACAGCCTAACCTGATAGTTGCATACCGTTAGAAGTACTGGTACATGAATGTGTTCTTTGTTATTATGCAATCTTTCAAACAATGGCTGATAAATACCACTTCAAACAACTATTTATGTAATAAAACAAAAATAACTTGACACAATCACTGTAAATATTAACATTTATTTAACTATACAATTGTGTATTTCCATTAGTTTTGCCAACCTATTTTGAAAGTTTGTCAGTATTATGGTTTTTAAATGTATCAATCACTTCACTGGAGGATGGTAAAAATGTATACAAAAAATCTGGTAAAGACAGTATCCATCAGGCTAAGTCTGCACATACTTTAAAACAACATTTCACAGGCTTCATTCTTTCAAATGCAAAAAAAGACAGTCAGACCAATACCTTGTAGACGCTTCATGCAAATGCCAATTTTCCTTCTTTAGCTTTGTACTGAGGCATTTACAGACATTTGACAAGTTTGATAAAAAAAACAAGATATCTGTCGAACATAATGCTGTATATGAACACTGAGCTGATCTACCGGTAGTATCAAATGGTATTCTCATTTCAGTAACAAGGACAGGATGAGGTGGTGGGAACTATAAAACAATGTTTAACCAGTGGAAGGTGACCCTATTGGTGTGCTGCAGGTAGTGCATGGCTTTGTTCCAACTAGGCATCACACCTGACCAATTGGGCTAATGTAACAAATACATTTAACAAAACCTGGTTTTACAGGTCTATTCAAAACAACCTAAAAGTGACATAAAATAATCCCCACCAGCCAGAATCTAAATGAATCACATGAGCCTGTGTGTTTTCTAATGACGATAAAACCACAGAGCACACAGCAATGTTAATCTTTTAGTGACCAAGCACTTGAATGGTCTGTGAAAATAAATATGCGCTTTGAACAATTACATATTTACGTGAGGGGATTCGGGTTTATAATTCTAGTAAGTGGACTTCAAATGCAAAAATAAATGTGCTATTAGGATCTCATTAGGAAAATCTAAGGTACAGAAAAGTATGGTACGAAAATAGTGTTATTTTGCATCAATTAACAATAAGGATACAAGAGGATTCAGTCAGTGTATTATGCTCATCTTTCTTAATAAAAACAGGGGAAACAATGGGTTAATTGTCACCAGTAATACAGTACATCCCAACTACAACTGCTACAGTTAATCCAGAAGATACTCTACTAACTGAACCTGCTGCCAGAGAGCGTCTTTAAACTGTCATAAGCATCACATAGCAGCTGTCTATTATTCTGTGCTACATGTTCCCTATGCCCAGAAACAATAGTAAAGCATGTACAAGACTCATCGTTTCTACATATGTTTCTATGTAGTGGTTGTGACATTGCAATCTCCCGAACAGATCCCAGACAAAGGTTTTGAAGAATTAAACCAAGTAGGCAGGACCTAGGAATAGTTGGCCGTGCCAATAGTGAGCAAGGAAAATGGGTAAAATTGACAGCTCTGAGCTTGTTTCTTTTAGGAAAGACCTACTCTGTTCCGTATTCATGTACAATAACTCGATTCAATCTGCCCTTATTCCAAAAACATTTAATTTTTATTTTTGGGGGGTGTAGTTTGAAAAGAAGAATATAGTTCACACTGTAAGTAACATCCTACTTCTCTTTTAGTAATGAGAAAATGATCAGAATGTCAGCCCAGTTGTTTCTTGCTCCATGAGCTCCCTGGGCCTGGCCAATGCTCTTCCTCTCTCCAAGGTGAGTGGAAAAAATGACGTGATGCTTCAGATGAATGAATCTGATGTCTTGAATCGAAGGCCATCTGTGGCCCAGGAGTCATTGGTGATAACAGCACCTTGTATTAGCTTATGGCGGGCCATGTTGCAGCCTGGTGTCACGTGCAGCAGTAGTCAACGTAAGCATGGCGGCAGATAACACGTGTATGTCATGCTTTTAACGGCTATGTGAGCTTGACAGAGTCCCTGGAAAGGGTTACTGAAAATACTCTACTGAGTGTATGTAACTTTACATATTAAATGAATAAGGTATTGCACTGGTTATTAAAAAAGGCAACAATAAATATACAGCAAATTCACAACATTTACATAAACAGTTTTAGTCACGTTTTGGAAGATTTTAGGATCAGTTTAGTGTCAATTGTGTTGGAGGCATACAGAAGAAGACCTAGTCATCCCATTCTTCATCATCTTCAAAGTCTTCATCATCATCTTCATCTTCATCATCATCTAGAAAATGACCAAGCAAACTTGTAAACAAAACAAAGAGAACTACCTCTTTATACTTGAGGGAGACCAGTACAGTCATGGCTAAAAGCTTTGAGAATGACACAAATACTAATTTTCACAAAGTCTGCTGCCTTAGTGTTGATGGTGGCAATGTGCATATAATCCAGAATGTCAAGAAAAGTGAGCACATGAATTGCAATGAAGTCCCTCTTTGCATTGAAAATGAACTTAATCCTAAAAAACAATTCCATCGCATTTCAGCCCTGCCACAAAAGGACCAGCTGCCATCTTGTCAGTGATCATTAACCTACCTAGGTGAGTGTTGATGAGGACAAGGCTGAAGATCACTCTGTCATGCTGATTGAGTTAGAATTACAGACTGGAAGTTTTAAAAGTAGGGTGGTTCCTTGAAAATCATTGTTCTTCCTCTGTCAACCATGGTTGCCTGAAAGGAAACACCTGCCATCATCATTGCTTTCCACAAAAAGGGCTTCACAGGCAAGGATATCGCTGCTAGTAAGATTGCACCTAAATCAAACATTTATTGGATCATTATGAACTTCAAGGAGAGCCATTTCACTCCATGAAAAACATCAGGGACAGACTGATATTCTGCAAAAGGTACAGGGATTGGACTGCTAAAGTCATTTTCTCTGATGAATCAACTTTCCGATTGTTTAGGCCATCCGGAAAACACCTTGTCCAGAGAAGACATGGTGAGTGCTACCATCAGTCCTGTGTCATGCCAACAATAATGCATACTGAGACCATTCATGTGTTCAGGGGTTGCTTCTCAACCAAGGGAGTGGCCTCACTCACAATTTTGCCCTTAGAACAGGCATGAATAAAGAATGCTACCAACACATCCTCCGAGAGCAACCATCCGAGAACAGTTTGTTGATGACCAATGCCTTTTCCAGCATGATGGAGCAACTTGCCATAAGGAAAACATGATAACTAAGTGGCTTGAGGAACAAAACATTGACATCCATGGTTATGAAACACCTCAGACCTTAATCCCGTTGAGAACTTGTGGTCGATCCTCTAGAGGCGGGTGGACAAACAAAAACCCACAAATTCTGACAAACTCCAAGCATTGATTATGCAAGAATGGGCTTCCATCAGTCAACATGTTGACAGCATGCCAGGGCGGATTGCAGAGGTCTTGGAAAAGAAGGGTCAACACTGCAAATATTCACTCTTTACATAAACTGAATATAATTGTCAATATAATCCTTTGAAAGTTATGGAATATTTGTAATTATACTTCAGTATACCATAGTAACTACTGACAAAAAGATCTAAGAACACTGAAGCAGCAAACTTTGTGGATACCAATAATTGTTTCATTCTCAAAACCTTTGGCCACGACTGTACACTCAATGCAGGTGAGTTTTCAAATATTTAAAATACTTTTAATTGGTGTCTTGGCAGCTGCTCACCAATGCCTGAAGAGAGCAAGACTGTTTTCACCCACTGAGCCAAAGCCTAGCTTAGGCCAGTGAGTGATGCCAAGTCTTCAAGTCTCAGGTACAGTTATCTCTCACGGAAATCACTTCTTACCAGAAGAGTGGATGGCTTTGCTCCTCTTCTGCATTACTTCCATGAGTGCCCCCACTATGCCTGCCGACGGTGCTGGTGTAGGAGAGCCTGTGTCTGGGCTGTCTGGTACCTGAGACAAGCACACACTCAGAAAACCACACTAACATGGAAATGCCCACAAACAGTGTTCCCCAAACCACACTTGGGCACATGAATTAATCAAGTGTAACAAGTTTGTAATTGTCAGAATAAACCCATTTAGAATATTTTAGGTTGGATGCTTAGAATAATAATAATAATAATAATAATAATAACAATAATAATAATGATAATAATAAATAATAATAATAATAATAATAATATGCTCTGAATGTTTTAAATGTTTGGTAATCTTTTGAAATCAAGTGGGATATACACTTTTTCAATATTATTTTTAAGCCATAGTAATTAGTATTTATATTATATGCTTCATTGAGATGTCTTGAGGAGACCTGACTGGCTGTATAAGTGCCTGCCACGTCTCCCTGTATTAATAGAGATTGTTTTCATATAACGTATTATTAATGTACTGTAATGGTATCCTAATGGCTACAGAATTTGACCAGAAACTGAAAAGTTGCTAGATTAAATTTCCAAACTGATAACCTGAGAAATCAACTTTTCAATCAACGAGTGATGATATACTAAAAAATCTAATTAAAAACAAATGAATGCTATTTGACAAAATTTGACACTGTTCAACTCTAAATCTAACAGTGTTTAAGCTTTTTTAATCTTATTTTTTTAAGAGATAGTCACTTGTTGGAGTGTCCTGTGGTAAAGAATGCTTTTTGAATATAACATGAAATGGTGATGCACTTACAGTTTTGAGTTGGATGCCTTGTCTTATCTGGTCCAGCAGAGCATCGCGCCCCACAACGGTGCTTGGTGGCTTGAACGCTGGCGGGTCCACCTTCTTGAGCTGCGTGCCTACCCGGATCTGTTCCAGCAGGGCTGATTTACCCCCCAGGCCCTGGGGGGAGTGGGGTGACTCCACGCCACATTCCAGCTCTGGAGGAGGTGGGGGTCCAGGTGGGGGTGGTGGAGGAGGAGGTGGAGGAGGGGCTCCTCCGCCACCGGAGGTTGGTGCAGGTGGGGGAGGCGGTGGTGGGGCCTGGGGTGCGAGGCTGGCATGCGAGGGTGGAGGGGGAGGCGGTGGCTGGTGAACGTGGCTCCCTCGGGTCGGGGGAGGAGGTGGGGGGGCTCCTAGGGCACCGGGCCGGGAGGGAGGAGGTGGGGGTGGAGCTGAGTTTGGGGCCCGAGAGGGGGGAGGTGGTGGCGGGGCCCCCCGACCACCACGCACTGGAGGTGGAGGTGGTGGTGGGGGGGCTGGGCTTGAGCTGTGGGGCGGTGGAGGGGGAGGTGGTGGGCCGCCTCGGGAGGGAGGAGGTGGTGGGGCTGGGGGAGTGAACAGAGAGTTCATTTAGTCACAGCCTCACATTAAGCAGGGTTTAATAAGACAGAGGGTTCAGTTAGTCATGGCCTCACATTAAGCAGGGTTTAATAAGACAGAGAGTTCAGTTAGTCACAGTCTCACATTAAGCAGGGTTTAATAAGACAGAGAGTTCAGTTAGTCACAGTCTCACATTAAGCAGGGTTTAATAAGACAGAGAGTTCAGTTAGTCACAGTCTCACATTAAGCAGGGTTTAATAAGACAGAGAGTTCCGTGAGTCACAGTCTCACATTAAGCAAGGTTTAATAAGACAGAGAGTTCCGTGAGTCACAGTCTCACATTAAGCAGGGTTTAATTTTCTGGGTTCCACTACAGCAGGGCTCCCCACCCAATCCATTAGTTATAGCAGTATGTAGCCCTGTGTAGTTTACTTAGTATAGCATTTTCACCACCAGGGCTTTGGTTTTGATATAGACAGAATCAAAACATTTGGAGTGAGTGGTGTCTCTTACTCTTAACAACCAGGTGTTTTCTAAATTATGTTGATTGACACATGCAGAGTCCAAATAAAGAATGTTAACACTTCAGCTTGCATAGTTTATATATAACATTCACTGGCCACACCAAGCTGCTGGGTAGCTTAGTGGTCAACGCAGTGGTCAAAGCAGTGGTGTAGCAGTGTAATTTTGCAGCAAGGTTGACACTATTATTTGTGTTTTAATAAAAATGAGCCCACTCATTCAAAACAACATTTATTTTACTTAGAGCAATTCTGTATAACTGATGTTAATGCAAATTCCAGGAATCTGACTGAGTCTAAATGGTTACTAGGCTGGTTACTAGGGTGCTATGGAGACTTTTAATTAAGTAAATGCTGGAATGTTTTTGTTATACTGTATGCTATAAAAGTGGGTTCTGTAAGTGTTGCACATTGTTACTAAACTTCAGTAAATTGTGTATTACAGATTAATTACAGATTGTTAACAACACAGTTGGATGGTGCATTATTCGTGGGAGACAACGTTCACAGTTGTATTTTCAGTAACTTAAACCCCCCGGACACCTGGTTGAGTATGGTCACGACTAGAAGGAATACAGCTCATGTCAAAGTGATGTCAATCTCACACCAGACATCGATATTTTGCAGAATATAGCTTTACATATATATACACACACATCTCGCCGGCAGTCGCTAGATAGTTAGACTTTTCATCTAAGTTAGCTAGCCAGCTACTATTGTTATCTGAATAGTAACAACAGACGGGAGCTAGTTAAGAAGGGTCTTAAAGAATGTTGTGTTTATTACGATGGGTGAGCAGTATAAATGGGGACTTGCAAAGGCCATCTAATACCTCTGGTACTGGATACATTGTCTACACTGAGTTGTGGACGGTGCTGCTGCCAGTGGCAACTAATGTGACCTATTTACTTATTTATTTATTCAGATCTTATTTATTTAGTAGAAGAAATTTATTACAAGACTACTGTAAGTCTATCAATATAAGCTACTTGGCACTGACGTGTCCTTTCCTCCTGTTTGATGGAGCAGTGCTGTCCGTAGTAGGCGTGACATAATTTACTACTAACTTTAGAGTAGCCAGGACAACTAACAGGTTGACTGCCAAAGCTTTTTCCATCTAAAAACTAAAATGGTAACATCTATTTGGTCAGGGGAAAACCTTTAATTATATCAAAACGAAATTGAAAGAAAGTCTATCACTGTTTCCTTCCAATCCATATCTAGACTATGTTTAGTTTACCCTCAAGTCTCTAGGTGTTAAGTAAAACCCTGTCATCCATATACTCTTTTTCAAATCATGCAGATACCAAGCAAGAACACTGCCAGCAAAGCATTTGGCATCCAAATTCAAACACCTCAATTCACACAGTGCTAAAAACACTCCACCACAAGTCTCCAATCCATAGCACATTCTGAGTAGTATAACAATTGATATACTGTAGGTTTTAAATCAGTTATAAAGCTCAGAAATTCACTTGGACACATTCTACATTGTAGCATTTCAACTGTATAACCTCTGACAAACCACAAGCCATTTCGTTTTTTTCAGGCATCCAATGCCAGTCAAAATTCACACGATTAACAGCTAAGCCAGAACCACATTAACCAAAACTCTACAACACACAGATAGTTACCCACCACACCTACTTGGCGGACCTGGGGAAAGATCACATAACACATCTCTATTTGGCTTTTACAATCATTACCATTAAAATATAATGGACAAGAAAGTTCATCACATTTAAAGAAAGTGGAGTCAAGTCAACTCACCTTGCCTACGTAGCTCTTTCTTGACTGCCTCCACGCCTCCTTTCTTTTCAATAAAGTCGTATATGACCTTGGAGGTCTCTTTATCTTTTAGTTGAGCCTCCGAGATACCACACATGTCAAACAGGTTTTTTAGCTCTGGGTCTAGGTTATTCAACTGGGAAAGAGAAATATAGATTGAAACACAATATATGATATTGTTTCTGAAAACATTATATGACATTACATTGTTTCTTTGTATTGTTTTCTCTAAGTTATATTTGCAAAGGGTGTGTACACAGTGTAGCCATGACCTGTAAAATTCAAAACCAATTTAATTTACCTCAGGAAACATAAAACATGCTTTATTTTGTGAAAGTGTCATACTGCCATCTTGTGGAAAGAAACAGACATTGCACATTATTGTGCACAAGAAAACAGATGGATTTTAACCCCTCCACTGAGAGTGTTTGTTCAATCATAATTAGGTAATATTTGTGTAAACATTAAAATAACCAACCATATCTTTAAACCATTCATTTATGCATCGGCAAGGGTGTGTGATATTACAGAATGCATGATTAGGCTATGAAATAGACATCCAATTAAGCCCAAGAGTTCAATCAGTCACGCTCATTAAAGCAGCCAGCATTCTGTCCATTAATTAGCTCTCCGGTCTACTTAGTTCTCAGTGGCATGCATCACTGGCTGAAGGGTCAGACTTTGTTTTAGATGTTAGTAGTCCTGTGTAGCCCAGAATATATGGGCGGACAGTGGGTTTGAGTCCTGGCCTGTCTCACATTTGGCATGCATAAAAAATGTATGTTAGTAAATACGTCTGTCCCCGACTAGATTATCACGTTACTACTAATGTTTTTCCTGATGTTTTTTGCTAATAGGCAGGGGCACAGACAGAAAACCTGCAGACAAGTGGTGAATTGATCAACAGAAACCAAAGGCTTCCATTTGCTGGCTATGGCAGGTGGTTTTAGCAGACAAAACAAATGGAAAGCATTTAAACTTATTGGCTGCCTGCCAAATTGTCCCAAATGGAAATATTTAAACTGAAATTATTTGTGGTATTGATAAACAACACTCAAATTTAAACAAAGCAGTTTGGATTTTATGTGATGTATGTTTAAATGACTGCCTTAAAATTGTGTCTTCTGAAGGAAAAAGTAAGTGGTGACTGGTCATTTACAAACAATCGGCTATTGTGAACTGAGAAATGCGCATTACGTTCATGGAAAAAGCATTTCAGTTGGCTCCATGTTTTCCTTATGTTAGTCAAACAATGATTACTTTCATTCATTTATTATTGATCCCCCCCATTTTTCTCCCTTCCCAATTGGTCATGTCCAATTCCCACTGACCCTGCCTTGTCGGCAGCTACGCATCTCCATGGACAGATGCGGGATAGTGAAGGGTGCTCACATGGTTCGTCCAACCACCAAACCGGCTGATTCTTTCCGCACTGCTCATACAACACAAAATCCTTTAGTCAGATCGTGTACAGGATGATTACTTTCACCATTTACAGTTGCAAGGAAACAACCAAAATCATACAAGTATATAGCACAAAAGAAATTTCACCAAAATCAAGGTTTCATAATTATTGGCACTCCTTATACAGTACTCTGGCAAGGATAACAGCCTGGAAACTTTTCCAGTAATGTTTGACAAAGGAAAACATTTGGTGGGATTTTAGACCATTCTTTCATGCAGGTCCTTTCAAGATCCTTCACATTCTTGGGTTATCAACTGCCCTCTTTAACTCAGCCCACAGGTTTTTGATTGGATTCAGGTCCGTCGACTAAAATGGCCATGGCAGAACATTGATTTTGTTGCCACATAACCATATCTGTGTGGATCTTGAAGTATGTTTTGGGTCATTGTCTTGTTGGAAATTCCACCTACCACCTTCTGGCAAAGGCAACCAGATTGTCAGCCAAAATAGCCTGATACCTGGTACTTGGTGGAATTCATTATGCCATCAATCTTGACCAGTGCCCCTGGACCTCTGGTTAAAACAGCTCCAAAACATCACTGACCCACGGCCATACTTCACTGTAGGTATGAGGTGCCTCTCCTTGTATGCATGTCTGATTCGACGCCAAACATGCCGATGCTGTATTTGAACAAAACGTTCAATTTTGGTCTCATCTGACCAGAGAACCTTCTTCTAGTCAAAATTTAAATGGCATTTGGCAAACAAATGTCTGTGACTTGGGGTCAGAAAGGGCTTTCTTCTGGCAACCCTTCCAAATAGGCCATGGTTGTGGAGGTGGTGTCTGATGGTGCTTTTTGAAACCTGGTGACCCCAAGACAACACCAAAGCTTGCAATTCTTTCAGTGATTATTGGGGATTTTGTTGCTTCTCTCACCACCCTCTTCCCTAACCTTGGGGGCAAAATGCATTTGCATCCTCTAACCTTGAGGATTTCAACTGTTCTGTATCTTGATTTTTTATAATTGCCTTCAAATAATTTACCTTAAATAAGTGGAATTTAAGTCCTGGTTTCATTTTGGTAGATGATATTCACAATAATCTTTAACATATTTATGTTTTGCCATTGAGTGTGAAACCTTGATTTGGAGGATATTGTTTTTATTTAATCAATAAATTATTTTGGTTTGTTCCATTGACACATTAATGAAGTATAGTATTTGTCACATGTTGGTATTTTGAGATTCTCTATAATTGTATTGTTTATACTTTTGACAGAATTGTTTGTGCATTGCCAGTCAGGGGTGCCAGTAATTTTGAAGCCCAATGTATAGTTCCGTGATTCACTTTACAGGCGCCTGATCTGAACGCAAGGAGTCGCTTGAGAAGGACATGGCAAGGTAGATAATGCGATTCATCCCATATCCAGAGGCAGCGCTATGCCAATTTGCATTGCCTTGTGCTGGAGTTCGAGGGAAAGTTGAAAAA
This sequence comes from Umbra pygmaea, assembly GCA_016801145.1. Classification (NCBI taxonomy): domain Eukaryota; kingdom Metazoa; phylum Chordata; class Actinopteri; order Esociformes; family Umbridae; genus Umbra; species Umbra pygmaea. The sequence goes on along the minus strand of JACXGM010007921.1, from coordinate 12,355 downwards.
CCCATAGTCAGGCTCGAACCACTGACTATCATGACGTAGCGGCTTAGCCCGCTACACAACGATTATTTGTAGATAAATTACAAAACTATTTACTAAAGACCGCATGTCTGCACCAAAGAAAAATAAAAAGTTACCAGGGTAAACAACACTTTCACAAGCATTACGTTTAGTTTGGTTGAATGTTAAAAAATTGCAGGACATCTAATATTCATGACATCTGCATTTCATGCTCCCATGTAATTGTAGCCTTTACTTTTTGAGTTTACATTGGAGAATCATTTTAATGAATAGCAGTATATGTATTGAGCCATGAATGGAGCCACAAACCCTTGTAGGCAAAACAGAGGAAACAGTTTACGATCAGTTGGAGTATTCCCTATTTTACAAACTCACACTTTAACTCACATCATTATATATTTTTTTAATCTGTGGGTAAATAATTTCAGAATAGTTTAAATATAGGTTAGGGTCAGTAATAAAGTAAAAAAATAATATATACATAAATGAAATAGAATAATTAGCATTAAGATACAGGCCTCATTATAATACCAATTAGGTAAATGTGTTGCGAAATATCTTTGGTATTAGTGTTGCAACGTTGGTCTTCCATAATCATGCACAATTCCAGTAGCACATAATGTATGTGTTTTAGCCATCTCGCCTGGCTGACATGACCCTGTGACTACACAGTGAAGAGCTCTACAATGAAATTGTCCAAGTGAGACAAGCAAGAATCAGACAGGTCATGTGTGTACATTATAAATCTTAGGAAACGGATTACCGGGCAAACAATCAACAGCAGCAAAATAAACTATTATAAGTAGTGTATACCAGGCTGCTTGAGCCTTTTCATACAGCCTGGTCCTAGATAACTGATAAGCTACTGAATCAGAAATGTTGTGAGGATCAACTGACTTACAGTATGACTTGACCTTCTGAAGCATAGCTGCAGAAAACAGTGACTAACAATATTCTGGAATATTCTTGGTTTCAAGAGAGGCTTGTATGACAGCATAAGATGCATGATGGGTATGCAGTTCATACACAACTGAGGCTATTGTGTTGGTCAATCATGATTCGGCCTCACAGGTCACCATTGTGTGCCGAAGAACGGCTGTGTTTATGTGTGCGGTACTCACATCGAAGCCTGTGTTTGGGTCCCAGCCCACATGGCCGATGTGCCTGTAGATGGAGACCGGACAGACAGATGAGCACTGTACCCACACGCCATCCCACACACGAACAGGTGTGTGGATGCGCATTGTACCCACAGCAACAAAGACATGCCAACACTCACCAACACTTCATACGTTCAAAGGACTGGTTATTAATGCACACAAACACAATTGAGCCATTGAAGAGATTCTCAAGACACAATGAAGTCTCGAACGTGAATGCCAAGCTCTAATTCATTAACCAGCTTCGAGAACACACAGAGCAAATCAATGGCTGAACTACACTTTGCTATACAGACTTGTCTGAATTATACTCTAGACAAAGACGTGTAAAGATTTGTTCCACTCACTGGAAGTTGCTGGGGGTGCCGATGTCTGCCTTGGTGAGCTTCTTCCTCCTGCCCCTGAGTTTCTTCTCCTTTTTGCTGAGGCTGCTGTGTAGCATGTTGTTGATGTGGTGCGACTGGGGCAGTTGCTGGTGATGGTGGGAGTTGTGGAAACGAACATTGTTGATCTCTGGGTTCTTGATGTCCACTGTGGCCATAGGGAGAGTCAGGCCTACAGTTGAACGGTGAGTAGAAGGACAGAGAAGAGGAAGAATGGCAAAAAAACTTTAGGACCAAACGTTCAGAACCAGTGTTTCTCTCCGAACATCTGTAAAGTTTGTACTGTCATTTTCTAGCACACCCGTCATTGTAATACGGAGACGCTAAACAGATCCTGCAACTATTTTGAATTATACATTAGAGTAATAATTAATTTGCATACTTCACTGGGGAAAAATGACTGTATGGCTTTGTCTATTGTCACTGTGGTTTCTAAAGCCAGTATCACAATATATTTGTATCAAACACAAATATTGTAGAACAGTAATTCACTGTATTTACCACTATTCCAAATTCTAATTATGTACAAGTTTTCTACAGTTCCACAAAAAGTACCATACAGTATGGTATGTAATCATATGATGTCATGTTTTTCCTTCACTAGAGTTCAAATGGGTTCAAATGGGAACTTGAAGTGCGATGACAACCCCACCGTTAAACACCTCTCTCAGACGGCTCTTAGTCCTCTAGCACCACTAAACCCTCCTTTGCATCCTCTCCTCTCTCTTCCTCAAAAGAAACAGGGTCTGGTGGACATGAACACTGCCTGCCGGTAACCTCTCTTAGCCAGGTGTTAATCCTCAGTTTTGGACCACACAACACTCTTTTTGGTCTTTATCCTTCTCTCTTTTCTCCAAAAAGACAGAGGCAGGACAACTTCAAATGAAGCCCATCCACTAGCAGTGGACACCCAAGCAGATCCAAATAATCTTTCAAAACTCACTGTTCCATGACTCGGTTAAAGACAGGCTTGATGAAGACGTTGTGCAATACATCCTTGCTCCACCCAAATACCGTAACAGCGTTGGGCAGACCGACTGACTGGCGAGACTCTAAGGCTGCATGTGGCTAAGCCAGGGAACAGCAAAGAGGTCTTTTACAGACAACAAAAAGAAACAGTGACAGAATTCATCTGGTTTAAAGCCAGTGCTTGTCCTGTGTCTGTGTTTTTGTTATGTGCAGTGCAGACCTTCAGCTTTCATTTCAGGATATTTTCATTTAAACTAGGTAAAACATTTAGGGTATTTAGCACTTTTCGTACACCCACACAATGATTGATGTCTTTGGGATGTATTGGTTAACAAAACACGCTGTCTAAGCAGAAGAAAAGCCAAATTAAATATAAACACAAATTAACTGAAATATGATGAGTCACTATACACATAAAAAGATGTCGCTGCAAGCTGTTGTGGGGATTATGACGCAATGAATATTTCTCGCTATTTACATTTTAGTCATTTAGCAGATGCTCTTATCCAGAGTCACTAAAAGAAAATATAGGGACATCCCCCTGGAGCAAGTAGGATCATGTGCCTTGCTCAAGAACACATATTTTGGCACAGTTGAAGAACCGACCTGGCAACCTTAAAACTACAAGTCTGACTCCCTAACCACTGAGCCCTCTGTAGATATACTGTAAAACTTTAATTCAATACTCATCCTTGGAGTCAATACATGTTAGAAACACTGGTTTCTTCTTGAGTATGTTGCTGAAAGCTTTGCACACATGGATTGTTCATTGTGGTACTCATTATGCTTTCCAAAATCAGCTCAGGCAACGTGTCATCATGGCTGGACAACAATCCAAGTCTTGCTCTAGATTTTCAAAACAGATTTAGGTCAAAGCTGTAACTTGGGCATTCAGGGACATTCCCTGTATCCTTGGTCGGAAAGTCGGTGTATAACTGGCTTTTTTTTGTTGTTTATTGTCTTCCTTAAAGTTGAAATCCTCTGACAGTGTCTGGTGTAAAGCACATTGAAGCAGATTTTCCTCTAGGATTTGGCCTCTGCCAAATCTGTTTAGTCTGAAAAACTCCCCAGGGGTTGTTAAAATCAACCATCCCCATACAAACATGCAGCCACTAAAATGCTTACAAATAAAGAGGGAGTTACTCTGTGATGTCTTTCCTTCAATTTGTCATTACCAATCATAGTCCTTAGACACTGCAGTATTACGTATTACATTGTTCCATATACATATTAGTTGTCATTTAGGCCATTTTTATTTTCATTAACAACATGACTGATCCTTCTTTTCTCTGATCACAGAAATTTAACATTTTTTGTTTGAACCTCTGCTGTTTTGCTGTTTGTCCATATGATGGGACATATGTTATGTTTATCTCATAAAGTTAAATTCCTATCATACAGTCAAATCCATAAATATTTGGACAGTGACACAATTGTAATAATTTTGGCTCTGTATGCCACCACAATAGATTTAACAGAATTTTGCCAAAATTACTATGAACCGTGTAGGAAATACAACCATTGTTATTCATTGCCCCCCAATTCACGGTGCTCAAATGTAATTGGACAAAAAAACAATCATCATTTAAACTGAGTTTTAACATTTGGTTGCAAATCCTTTTCAGTCAGACTGCCTGAAGTCTGGAACTCATAGACATCACTAGATACTGGGTTCCCTTCCCTGGTGATGCTCTGCCAGGCCTTTACTGCAGCTGTCTTCAGTTCCTGCTTGTTCTTGGGGCGTTTTGCCATCAGAAAGTGAAATAAATGCTCAATTGGATAAAGATCAGGTGTTTGACTTGGTTATTGCAGAACATTCCACTTTAAAAAAATCTTTAAAAAAAGATTGTTGGGTTGCTTTTACAGTATTAAAAGTATTGCGGTTCATTGTCCATCTACAACGTGACTCACCTTCCAAAGAGCTTTGCAGCATATATCAGAATTAATCCTACGGAATTTGTCAGGAGTCACATTATTAATAACTACAAGGGAACCAATCAAATTGCAAGCCATGCATGAAAATGGCATAACAAAACCTCCACCATGCTTCACAGATGCTGTGATATCTTCACCAGTGTATACTTTCTTTTAAAGAACGTACCAAATAATTAATTTTCCCTATGATGGGTTCATTTAGATTTTATCCTACTAATGACATGCTTCGCTGGCAGTGACATATTGACACTTAAAACAACATATTCTGAATTCAAATGCCACAACTGAAAAATAATTTATCTGCTTACTTTGTCCAGCCAATTGTCCAGACCATGCACAAAGACACACTAAATGTCAGATTTGTAATTATAATCTACTAATCACTGCCCGTACTTGAGTCTTAAAAAAATCTTCCCGGTCTTTTCCAGAATTGATTGAGACACTTTACAGAATATAAATGAAATATTTTACAGATGATGAATGATATAATCAGAAGGTTGTCTAAAATAATGCAGTATGACATAGGTATTGGCTGTAAGATGTCTGTCTCACTGATTTCTTGCTAATTATTCCAGATTACATAGTGTTTTTATCATGTTGCACCCATGTGAACGAAGAAACATTACATTCTTACTTCCATTTTAACTCAATGCAAAATGAAAGAATATGTTTGTAGAGTTTTCAATGTAATATACTACACCTTTAGGCCAAAATGGAAGATTTAAAACATTTACTTTATTGCAGAAGTCACAGACTGCATCTTGAAGTTGTAATTTTACAGTGTGTACTTTAACCTCAGTCAATGTATTATTATAAAATCATCTAATGAATTTGGTATCAAATATAACAATTTTTGTACTGACAGGCCTGTTTAACTGAGTTTAGTTAATCATAATTATTTTGTTTAAAAAAAAACTTTATATAACCCTTTGTTAAATTACAAAACAGCCTGAAGCCAAGTGTACACTACACAACTTTCAAACTATCAAAATCACAACATTCTTTCTTGTAATCTGAACTCTTGTTGACATAGTGGTAACAAAACACAGTCAAGCAAAGACAAGGTTAACAGATGACAAGATCTTGAATATCGGATGGATCAACAACAAAGTGTGTCTGATCCCGAAACTCCATTGTCTCACAAAAACACAAGTGAGAAACCATTTTATTCTGTCAGAAATTAGGCCTGACAAAGAACAGCAGCTTATACAAGTTGTTTGTGCACTCATTTGGGGAAAATAAGTGAAGAAACACAAAATATGGAAGAGAGAATGGTTGTGGAGACACAGGCAGCTGGGACTGTACGTTGTGCAAAAAGAGTTGGAGGTAAATACACATTTTGCACAAATATTTGTGTAGCCTCTGTTAAATTATCTCATTTTCAATTTATAATCGGAAACATGACATTTAAGGGTTGCTCCGACACCAACATTTTGAATTCAATACTGATTCTTGCTTTGGTATTGTACCTCTGTATCAATACCAAATCGATACCACAGAAAAATCACTGATATCTCATAATGATTTAATAAAATGTATTAACAAAGTATCTGACTATTTAAAACTGTAGTATTTGTAATTCGCAATATATATATTAAGTATAATCACCCCCCAATTCCCTCTGACCCTGCATTGTCGGCAGCTCCGCAACAACCTGGACAGAAGCAGGATGGTGAGGGGCGCTCACATGGTTCATCCAACCACATCGCTGAGCCGGCAGATTCTTTTCACAATACTCACAACATTGAAGCCTTTAGTCAGATCATGTGTAGGATGATCACAATCCCAAAATATACTTCCAATATTTAACTTACAAGCGCTGGGAGCGAGGTGGCAAGAAACATATTTTGAATGATCTAACCCAAATCCTAGGCAGCGCAATGTCAATTTGCACTTCCTTGTGCTGGAGGTTCTGGGTAAAGTCAAAGAAGCCATAGTTAGGCTCGAACCACTGACTATCATGACATAGTGTCCTGCAAGGCAGCGACTTGCAAAAACTTAACGATCCTCAGTGAAGGGAGCAAGCACTAATTTGGCTCTGATCTGGGGATTTTGTCACAGACCTCAAAACCTAGTCTGGGGCAGGAAAATTAATGCTAAAATCAAATATTGTGGACTTGGAAGTAGTGAAATACCTAGTGACACAAGAGAAAAAATCATAACTGTTCTCCAGTTACACATCTCAGCAATTAGAAGGGTTAAATTTGAAATGTCCCAATCTTAAGTGGATATTGTGTGGACATTATGCAGATCAATCCCAAACATTGATCGTCAAAACAACAGTAATCAAAGCTTCCCTCTGCCAGGCTTTTAAACAACATTCTGTAACCAACAGCTAATCTCTACCAAATCCTTGGATTTACCACTTGATGGTAGAAATCTGATACCAATAGAGGTGCATTAATTCCTCATCTTGAGGCACATTTACAGCCATGTTTTCACTTCATTTAGACCTTTCAATAAAAAACCTGAAAAGGAATATCAAAACCTATGGTAACACTATTTTAAATTGGTTGTGCTCGGTCTAAATGTTTATGAATTTCTTTTGTGAAATTGTGATTTAACCAGTCACAAGAAAAAACAAGAAAACCATTATTTCCTGTATTTGAGCCAATGACAGCAGAGTATATAATACAGACTCCCACAGACGCCCACACGAGATTGGGAATTGGTGTGATGTTCATCTAGCTCGACATACAGTATATATCCCTAACTGCAGTTTTCAAACATTGCCACATGAGTGCAATGTCACCATATTGGTAAGAGAACAAGGTGTTATCAGAGAGAGCACTCAATGAAATAATGTCACATAATACATACTGTTCGCATTTCACACTACTTTTAAATAAGGATACTGTGGGATTTCCATCTGTACACTGTGTTACAAATAATTATGCAGATTGGAAATAAGTTTCATAAACATTGAATATTTTGTTTTTCAATCAAACTCATGGATGATGTTGTGTCTCCGGGCTCTTTGGATCACTGAAATCAATCTCAGACACTTGTGATAGTTTGCCAGGTGAGCTCAATTAAAGAAAAACGACTTAAAGATGTTCCACATTCTTAAGCAGGCCACAGGTTTCAAGCAATATGGGAAAGATAAAGGATCTCTTTGCTGTGGAGAAGCCTCAAATAGTGCAATGCCTTGGACAAGGTATGAAAACATTAGATATTTCACAAAAACTTAAGCGTGATCATCGTACTGTGAGGAGATTTGTGGCTGATTCAGAGCACAGACGAGTCCATGCAGATAAAGGCATAATGAGGAAGGTTAATGCCAGACAAATTCATTGGATTAAGAGAGCAGCTGCTAAAGTGCCATTACAAAGCAGCAAACAGGTATTTGATGTTCATGTTGTTATCAAAATGGTTCCTCATGTAACTCCAATGGAATCGTCAGAGTCTCAGTCAGGGAGAATGTTTACAGTCCAATTTTCCTTTGCTAGCAGTACCAAAGATTATGTAACTGAGTATTTCTTGCTAGAACCTGCCATGTTGAGAAATTATGTTGTAATCCATCAAGGACCGAGAGCACTATAACCACAATGCGCAAAGCGTGCGTAACTGAACAAAACAGAAAACTTACTTTGAACAGATACGCGTTTAAATATATCTGGATCTGATTGGTCAATTTTAACATGTGATACCTCTATGGAAAGGTCTTTCTCACCAGAATACAGTGAAAAACAGCTTAGGACGATGTGTTACTTCATTTTTTCAGTGGATGGGGAGAGAGACCTTATGTTGTGCTTTGAGCGTCAAGAAGCAGTCAAGTTCAAACCAGTGTGATTATGCATTATGCACAATGTATAGAAGCCTAAACTAATCCAGAATGTCTATAAGGCATTGAAATAACTAGCCAAGTGGAATTAGTTGACCAGAAACCTCATTTTACAATAAAAAATCATACAATATAGGGAAAAGTTGTTGTATTGATTTCAAAATGTGAAATAGTTTTTGCTGATATATTGCTGGACTGTTTCGTGCCTGTTTGGCCTAGAACAAAAAGGCTGGCATTTTTGTAAAGGTCTGAGTAGTGGCTTTCGAATGCCATATGGCTTTCATGGCCAGGTTGAGAAATGTTTGTTTATTGATCACATATACGTTGCATCAGCAGTGCCGAAAATGCGTTAGTCAATTCTTTTGTTTTGAGTTTATACAATCCATGTATCTATATTATTTGCTTTTGGCAAAAACAGTTTGGATATCTTTACAGATAAGATCCTTGCCGTTCTAGCAGTATATAACATGACGGGTTTCGCGCATGTTTACAATATGTAATTAACCGATGTATGTGACGTGCGCGAATAGGACCCGTCGCCGGGTACCCTGGTGATGAACAGGTTAAGCGAGGTTCACATCTTCAAAGTAGGCTGTTCAGTAAACGCCCCTGCTGTTTAAAACGTGTATTGCGGTTCGTTTAATATTTCAACTGACTTGAACCGTCACACAGTCCTATCGATTTTCAACCGGTTGCGAGTGAATCGTTACATCACTACTATTTAGGTACAGTGTAAAATATAATCTGCATAATAATTTTGAACACGTTGTATATTGCATCAGCATTTCTAGACATGCAAAGAAATTAAAACAATGTCAGTATGTTAAGTTGACCCTAGTAGATAGATAAAGTGTGACTGGTAGGACATAGTCCAGTAAAATCTTATGCAGGCAGATTTGAGTATTTCAGCAGAGACTTATCCAAAGGGACTTACAGTTAAAACTCTTGTAGGACCAACTTTCAAAAGCTGCCTAACACACACACACAATTTTCATTTTTAGTGACACACTCATCTGTGCTCCTTTGCATGTCCCCTTTTTTGAGGTAAATCTGTCAAACTAAACTGCTGTCTCATCCATGTGAAATGTTGCACACTTATATTTCATTAATGTCAGCAACACCTTGTGTCCCAGACAGGAAAATACCCAGCTGCACAATCTGTGACAGTAGGCGCAGCGTCAATTATGTAGAACACATTGGAATTGCGCGAAAATATAACATTTTCAAAAAAGCTATTTTAAGATCGAATTTCGCACGCAGTTCAACAAGTGACTCATCCCAAATGTAGAGTATCTGCTTTCTGCTAGTGTCTGGAACTGTTGATCTGCTGTCAACAAGGCTGACTTCCTCTCTGCCTAGGCTGCACTCCAGTCTCTTAATCTCATCACCACCATGCTCCAGTTGTCTAAACACCTTTTTGTCTCCTTTTCTCTTTCCCTCTCCTCCACCCCTATACCGTCTCTCCCTACTCAGGTCTCACACCGCTGTAACACTTATTCTCTCTTACCAAATGCTCTCTCCTCCTCCATCCTGTCATCTCTCCGATCTCCTAATTCCTTCTCCCTCCTGTCTACTGAATCTGCCTCTTCCACCCTACTCTCCTCAATTTCCAAGTCATATGACTCTCTTTGTACCCTCTCCTCTAGGAGGTGGTCTTCGTGCTGCTGAAGTGAAAATGGAGAAAAACAAAATTTCAGAATGACCTAGAGTCCTTCCAATCCCTCCTCGTTACCTTCTCCTCTCTGTCTGCTGCTAAAACCACTTTCTATCACTCTCAATATCAAGCTTCATCCTCCAACCCCAAGAAACTCTTTTCCAGCTTCTCTCCTCTCCTCAACCCTCCACCTCCTCCCATGCAAACTTCCATCTCTGCTGATGACTTTGTCCACCATTTGAAAAGAAAGTTGATGACATTCATAACTCCTTCATGACGCAAACCTGTACACCCGTGGTTTGCTCCATCACCAAACATGCCCATGCACTTACTAATTTCTCCCCTCTCTTACCAGATGACATTCTGCAGCTAGTGAGATCCAGCAGCCCAACAACATACCGGCTCTACCCTATTCCCTCACCTCTTTCATCAACTTATCCCTGATCACTGGATGCGTCCCTACTGACTTCAAGATAGCAGGAGTTGCTCTCCTCCTAAAGAAACCAAAACTAGACCCTTCCGATATCAAAAACTACAGACCGGTATCCCTCCTGTCTTTTGTCTAAAACACCTGAACATGCAGTATCCAAACAACTCTCTGGTTTTCTCTCTCAGAATGATCTCCTCGACCCCAACCAGCAAAGCTTCAAGACAGAAGCTTCGACTCAGACTGCTGTACTCCATGTAACAGAAGCTTTTCGCAAGCCCCAAGCAAACTCTCCTCTGTTCTCATTCTTCTAAATCTATCTGCAGCCTTCGACACTGCGAACCAACACATCCTACTTTCCACCCTCTCAGATCGGCATCTCTGAATCTGCGCACTCCTGGATTGCATCCTACCTGGCAGGCCGGTCTTACCAGGTGAGATGGAGAGGGTCTTTGTCTGCTGCAAGGATACTCTCTACTGGTGTTCCCCAAGGCTCTGTTCTAGGCCCTCTTCTCTCTACACCAAAACCCTTGGCTCTGTCATAACCTCACATGGACTCTCATAGCAGTGCTATGCTGATGACACTCAACTATTTCTCTCCTTCCCCCCCTTCTGACATCCAGGTGAAAACCTGCATCCCTGCATGCCTGGCTGATCTCTCTGCATGGATGTCAGCACACCACCTCAAGCTCAACCCTGACAAGACTGAGCTACTCTTCTTCTGTGGGAAGGCTTGTCCGCTCCAGGAAATGTCCATCACAGATGAGAAATGCACAGTGTCACCATCCCAGAGTGCAAAGAACCTTGGCGTGACCCTGGATGATACCCTTTGTTCTCTGCTGTGACTCGTTCCTGCAGGTTCATGCTCTATAACATTCACCGAGCATGACCTTACCTCACTCATGAAGCAGCCCAGGAAGTTATCTAGGCACTCGTCATCTCACGTCTGGACTACTGCAACTTACTCCTGGTAGGAATCCCGGCATATGCCACCAAACCACTTCATCTCATTCAGAATGCAGCAGCCTGCCTGTGTTTAATCTTCCCAAGTTCTCCCTCGTCACCCCACTTCTGCACACACTCCACTGGCTCCCAGCTTAAGCTTGAATTCGCTACAAGGTGATGGCGCTCATCTACGGAGCAACAAGAGGAGCTCCTGATCCTTAAACCCTACACCGCTACACAGGCTCTCCGTTCTGCTACGTCTGGGCTCCTGACCGTCCCATGCCTTCGGGAGGTCAACTGCAAAGCCAAGCAGTCAAAAGTCTTCTCCGTCTTGGCTCCTCAATGGTGGAACCAGCTTCTACTGGAGGCTAGAACAGCAGTCTCTACCCATCTTTAGGAAATATCTGAAAACCTTCCTCTTCAATGAGTACTTAAATTAGTTGTATTCCATTTCTCTGAGCTTATTGTTTTAGTTACAGTCATTTGCAAAAGTTTAGGCACCCCTGATAATTTCCATGATTTTCATTTATAAATAATTGGGTGTTTGGATCAGCAATTTCATTTTTATCTATCAAATAACTGAAGGACACTGTAATATTTTGGTAGTGAAATGAGGTTAATTGGATTAATCAGAAAATGTGCAATATGCATCAAAACAAAATTAGACAGGTGCATATTATTTATTTTTTTAATTATTTAACCTTTATTTAACCAGGTAAGTTGACTAAGAACAATTTCTTATTTACAGCAACGACCTGGGAGCAATTAGGGTAAAGTGTCTTGCCCAAGGACACAACGACATTTGGCTCAGTTGGGAATCGAACTGGCAACCTTCTGACTACTAGTCTGACTGTAGTGGAAGTTTAAAAGGTTTACAGGATAGATATGCAGATATTAAGAGCTGGCGCCTGGCTGGCTATCCCACACCTATTGCTTCCTTAGAGACGCAAATACAGAGGATGCAGGGAGGTGTGAAGCATCACCCCTCCTCCTGGACCAAACAGCCTGAATGTAAAGACCAACTGAACACCTAATGTAAAACACCAGCCAATGGACCAAATAGTATGATATTTGATGTTT
>JACXGM010007920.1:0-29811 GCA_016801145.1 Umbra pygmaea | reverse complement strand
TGTGTGTGTGTGTGTGTGTGTGTGTGTGTGTGTGTGTGTGTGTGAGTGCGCGTGCATGCGTTTGTGTGTGTGTGTGTGTGTGTGCGTGCGTGTGTGTGTGCGAGAGGAGGGGAAAAAGAGAAAGAGAGGAAGCGAGTCTCTGACAGAGAGAGGAGGGGAAAGATCTACAGAGCCAGAGAGGAATAAGAAAGAGAGGCCCACAGGGGTAGCATAAGCTCTGGCTAACTTTGATAAATACTTAATCGCTCTTCATTTTGTTCATTCATACTGTGGAATAAAGTAACAAGTTAAACAGCAGGAATGGCATTTAAAATATTCTCTCCCAGGTCCTTTAAAATGCAAGTTACCATGGAGCTGGGAGTGTGTCCTCGTGTTAACAACAACCTAGAGAGAGAGCATTCCCTACTCAACTGAGCTAGCTTTTCTATACATTTGACTCCTTCATATCCAAAAGAAACAGCCAAGTGGTTTGCATTTCTCTGTCCACTCTTATCAATGTCCACAGGTATGATTGTATAGTCAGGTGTGGCAAAACCTTTCTTTGACGATGAACGTGAGTAGAGGGCAAATTATTGCTTAGTTACACAAATCATACAACTATGCACAAATACTACAAAAATAATAATTTACTTAAAGAGCAAAGCAGATTCTGCATTTAGACTGACGGCACTAAATATGTATTAGTAACAACATCAGTAAGAATGTGTAAAGAGTCGTCCTACATGCAGGTCTGGTTTGTTTAGATTCAAAATAATTTGTAGAAATAATTTGTAGAACTTTGCTCTGTTCCCTTGGAACTGCCCTAGACAACAATAAATAGGAGGGAAAGAAATGAATATGAAGACCGGAAGAAAGAACGCTATAATATTTAGAGAGAGTAAAAACGAATAAATTATTACCCAAAATATCCTGGCCAGAGCCAACTGGTTTTTAAACAACAATCTATTTTTTGAAAGGTATTGAAGCCGCTAGAATATGTTCTTGAATATATATAGTTTAGGTAATGGCTTTCTCTCTTCTGAGGTAGCGCATGCCAGTATTGTTTCAAAGTAGCACCCTCAGAGGTATGACAGTGTCAAGAGAAAAGTAATAAGGTCAAAGTAAATGCTTGACTCATAGCTTACTTTTTGTGCCAATTGATTAAACATTAACAACAGTAAACAAGAGGAAAACAGTTACATCCATGCTGTTAGTTAATAGATCACAATGCAGAATTCCTGCTTTACTATTTTTCAAATTCCATCCACAGGCTCAAAATGCATTTCTAACATTGAGCTGCTCATTTTAGCAGGTTGGTGGTATTTGGTGTAAAATTCCTGAGGTAACTTTCGTAGTTATCAAGGGTGACTGGGTGTAGTGACAAAATGTCAGTTGGCCTCCTGTTATTATTAGCCTTTTTGTAACAAGTGTATTTTTATAGGCTACCTAATTTCACCAGTAAAACGATGTCTGGACAGTAGACACTGATAAGTGCCTGGTCAAGTTGATGCAGGCGAAAATATAAAGTAAACTGAAATATTTGTGTATAATTATATATATTAACTGCATCGTTTCTCTCTTGTTTACTCTCTTGTAGTGTAAAACGGGCCTTAGATGAATAGAAGAGGTCTTTCCATCACAGTTGGGAGATCATGATCATTTACCAGCAGGGAACTAGACACAACACACCAGCAGCATATATACACTGTCCAAAACACTCAACCGACACACACGTAAACACACATGCACACACATAGCAGGGCGAGGATTTACAATATGGTTATGACAAAAGAATAACCACTCTTTATCCATTTGTGTTTCATGATACAGGTGTTTTCATTTCATCTAGATTTCTAGTAGGAAACGTAAGTTGTATACACAATACTACATGTTTAAGAGACAGATACATCGACATATTATCACTGTTATCAACACCAAGAGACTACAGAGTGAGTTAGTGGTTATTGTTACTACTACTACGTGACCCTCTAGAACCCTCTAGGACCTAAATTAGTGTGTGAAGGAGAAGGACCCGCCACCAGTTAGAGAACCCAACTACGGAAAGCAAAGAGGCCAGTCAGATTGGCGTTCATTCCGTCCCTTTGCTTTGCATCAAGAGGAGGGAGAGTGAGACCACCACCAGCCCAGATGGAGCAGTTTAATATGAGTGAAGGGGAGCGGAGGGCGGCGACAGGGGACATTCCCTGGATAGGAGACGGATCCACTGGGGGGCCACCCCCACCCTAGGTGCCTTCCTACCTGACTGCTGCGTTGCCAGGCCTTGGCATGAGACCACTGCAGCTGCTTTGGCGCCGTGAAATCCGGTCCTCAAGACACCTGGTTTAGATCCTCCCGGCGTGGAACTGGGCTGGCCCTGGCCTGAGTGTGGAGCGCTATCCATGCCGCTGTGGGCACAGCGGGGCCGGTGTGTTGAGCCTGCGATGCGCTGCTTCATCTCGGAGGACAGCAGTCGGCCTTTGTGCATCCACTCCTGCATCTTGTTGACAGTGACCCCATGGGGCTTGGCAGAGCCTAGCCGGTCCTGGGCCCATGCGCAGCTCTCTCCGTCCCTCTTCTTCTCACCATCTTGCTGAGTGTCAGCATTGTCCGATGACCCGGTGAGGCTACTGACCGAGCCACTGCTCTCGTTCAACTTGCCATATTCACCAGTGTCTTGGAGCAGGTCATCACTGCTTGTGCAGCCATCGTAGCTGACCAGTTTCTCAAACAGGTCAGAGCCACCAACAGCCTCCAGCTTATTTGTTCCATCTTTACAGGAAGGACCAACCTCAGTGTTGTGAAAACCAAAGGCCTCAATGCAGGGCCCGCTTGGGTATTTGATTATTCCGTCGCTAGCGGAACGAAGTAAGGGGGGTCTAACCCTGCTAGCTGATAAATTCACAAGGCTCTTGCTAAGTAAATTATTTCTGAGGCACATTTCACGGTTTTCACTTAGCAAACACAACAGGAGTGACTCCGTGTCTGACACCTGTTGAGCACTGTGGTCTCCACACGACCAGGCGTCACTGTCCATGAGCTTAACAGATGACCGCGAGCACACACTGTCCTGAGAGTGACTGGATGAGCTCGTTTGATCTACAAATCCGTTGATACTGACCTGACCATCAAAACGAATATCATGCATGGCGTTTATAAGCAGGTAATATGCCTCTTTCAACTGGCTACGTAGTCGGTCTGTCTCCTGCGCACTGTCGCTGATGACACGATCTTTTGGAACATCTATTCCCGACGCTATGCCTTGCTTATCAGAACTCAATCTGTCATTTGGGCCTGACTCGGATGCGTAAAAGGGGAGAATTTCATTATCATAATAATCGTCATCCTCGCTATCTATAGAGCGGTGTCGTGGTGCTCCCTCTATGCTGCCGCATATGAAATGGGAGGCCATGTTTAGGTCACAGATCTCCAATTCAGTGGGAAAAAATGTGGGGCTCTGCAAATGTGCCAGCCGTATGTTGTCCCCTGTAAATTCAGACGAGCTCCCGTAACTCTCGATGTTTCTAATCACAGTGTTTTCCTCTGTATAAATACCGGCCTGATGATGCGCACAAGGGATACCCTGCGGATACATCTGCGTCCTGTAAGTTGTGCCGTTTTTTTCTAATGTTTGGTTGTGGTCACTATGTACGTTTGCCCTGCCTTTTAAATCAAGTAAAGACATCTGTGCGCTCTCTGACGTGCAGTTGTATACAGTTAAATTGCAGGGGTATGCCTGCCCATCGCTGTGTAGAGTCTTTAGATCTTTATCAAAGCAGTCAATTGTCCCATTATACTTTGTGGCAGGATAGTGGCCATCTGTCAGTTTAACTTCCTCTGTATCAACAACATCAGGCCGACTGTGGTATATAACATGATTACTAGGACTACTGCTCCCGAACCCTATTGAGTCCCCTGAGCTATACTGTCGCGGATTTGGTACAAAGTGCGGTCTCCCCATGTGTCCTTGTCCAGACACGTAGCCGGACACTTGATTATTGATTCTGCACATCTCGTCTCTGTCGTTCGCCCCGTACTGCGTTGCTCTTTGAAGTGAGACCCCCAAGAGATCCTCATTAACTCTACCCCTAAATCCCGAGCCACCAGTACCCTGATTGTCCGCCGGCCCTCGGCTAGTGTTAATGTGCATGGTAGCTGGAACCTCGCACTGCTGTGGAAATTCACTACACTCAACAACTCTTACCGTACTCTGCCCCCGAACTACCCTGTTTTCTACAATCCCATTCAAATATCTCTCATTATCTCTGATGATATTGTCTGCAACACAATCCAACTCTGTGAACATGACTACTTGATGAGATTGGTCGTCTGGGTTTTGAGAAACTTTTCCTTTACCTTCTCTGTTTCCATTAGTTGGAGCACCGTATCCACCAGCCGGCGTCCCTTTCCTGGATTTCTTTCCACGAAGTTTTGCTAGTAAAGTCCTCCGCAGAGGATCAGCCATTCCTTCCTTATAACCCGGTGTTTCTCCAGTTTCAGCACAAGCTTTCTGACTGATAGAGCCCGAGTTTGAGTACCGTTTCTGCGGACAAAACTCGGCGAGAGTATGGAGTCCTCTCCATTCTCCTCTGTCACCTCCGTCCCTCTCGCAGGCTATAGCTAGTTAGCTTGTTAGCTCTGTTGCTCAAATGCACCTCTCTCTTCTCCCTCTCTCCGCACTTGGTTCTCCTGCTACCCCTCCTCTCTGGTGTTTCTTGCAGTTCAAATATTTGGAATATTTTTCGGCGGGGGTGATAGGAGCGCATTGCACAAACTCATGCGCAAGCAGTCGGTTCAGAATGTTTAACCTTTTAGTTGTAGATCCCACCAAGAAGTTAAATACGTTTCTGCGACAGTTTCCCACCTACAGGACATTCTAACATAGCAATATAAAGTGACTACAGAAAAGTACATCAGAAACTACTGTATTATTTCTGTGATATAGTCTAGGTACAATACAGCACTACTGTTACTATTACTACTACTACTAAAAATAATAATACCTTTTCAAGTATGTTTCCCCAGGTAGTTGCATATTATAACAAGTCTATAAATATATTATTTTTTATCCGAGTTTCGTGTTTTTCAACATCATGTTTGTCATTGTCAATCACAAGATCTTTTCCTGAAGTTTCATGACTTGTCAGTGCAAGTTTCATGAGGGATATGTGGTGCTGCATGAGTGAACCAAATGACTGCTCTACATGTCTGCACAACAGATTCACAAGATGCTCAATATTTGTTTTAATGATCTGAGCATGACATTACAACCACAAGCCATGTTAATTAAATGTCATTCCTACCAACTATTGAGATTTCCAGTAGGCATTCTTTTATGGAACTAGCTACCTATCAGTTATGCATCCATTCATATAATTTCCTGGAAAGTAACACCAACTTATGCTATTTACTGCACATATGCAACATAATTACACATTTTTTTTCATATTATGTTATAAGACCCATGCGAAAAGAGGCTACTGGTAATTGTTTACTTTTAAGTAAAAATCCTTTAAGGCATTCCTAGCCAAGAGCGCCCTTTCCTGTACTCAAGACCTTGCATATGAAGACTTTACCGCTGTGAAGCATTTCAGCAGAGCAAAACATCCCATCTTCTGCCTGCCCGAAGAGGAAGCATGTCAGACCATGTGTCCGTACAGATACATGCTTAACTACATACTCACATAAATACTTAATTGCTATAAAACAAAAGTGGACCTAAACGATTTCTGGAAAATCATGGAGGAAGCGTGTCAGAAACCATTGGGTCCTTATATTGAGGTAGAATATCGACAGGTTCTCAGTCCTATCATAATGAGAATTTAGCAACATACTTCCAAAATATAAAAATATCCTCCACAGTCTTATGGCTGACCATTTATCTGAACTGGGTCTGGACTGATACACCCACTGGCCCCTCTGTCCCTCTGACTGCCATATAATCCATTCCACACACACCACAGACAGAGGACAAAGGACCTAAGGCTCATCTGTGATATATCCCAGCCTCTATTCATAAGGTGAATAAAACAAAAATAAAACATTTCCCTCTGTGATTCAATGCATTTATTGTGTAGAGGAACCACTCCTTCCCCCTCTTCCAAGTAAAATGCTGTGATAAGCATCTGTTATTGCTTTGGAGCCATGTCGACCTGACGCCGCTGCATGCCTCACTGACAGATTAGACCCTGTCGGGGCAGCTATTTTGCAGGTCAAAGCCTGCAGGCAGACATACACAGGAGTGAGGGGGAGTGAGGGAGGGACAGAGAGATGGGGGAAAGAGAATGGCGGAGAGAGAAGGCAAAATAGAGCAAAAGAAGGGAAATAAAAATAAGAAAGATGGAGAGGGAGGGAGTCTTCTAAGAAATAGTTTAAACAAATGATGAGACGAGACATTACTCTGTGTTCAGGCAAAAACAACAATGACAACAAATGCTATATTATGGTTGTACACCGTTTTCTAGAAACACAACCTGACTTGCTGTATGACTACTAGCAACATACAGAGATAACAGGAGCCATGCACCTGGTAATGTGGCCATGCGTTGTTATTGTCATAGCTAGGCTAATTTAATACTGTTGCTAAGTGAAAGGGTTAGTAGTAGGTGTATGCTAATATGCTGATGAGCATGGGGCCACATCACTCAGCATGTACATTAAGCATGTACATGCTAATAAATAAAAAAACTGTAAATATAATATTAATCTGGCCTACATGATTACTCTGGTGAAGAAGGATACTGATGTAAACAACTGTTAGCCACAGCTATCATAGCATTTGAATAGCTTACATAGTGAACAGGACTACAGCGTTCCTAGAATATACTGCAAATGTTTCGTCAATCAATCCATTTTAAAACCTCTAGAATGTGATCAAGGTGAAGATGGATGATCAAGATGGATGATCACAAGCCATCAAACAAAGTTGAGCTGCTTGAAAATTTTGCGCCATTAGTGTCATAAAGCCATCTAACATCAATGTGTAATTATTATTCAATAATTATTAAAATTATCAAAAATGTATTTCTGAATTCTTCCTAAATTTAGTTTATTTTACCAGGCAAGTTGACTAAGAATACGTTCTCATTAGCAGCAACGGCCTGGGGAGGGGGAAAGGGATGAATGAGACGATTGAAAGGTGGTGGTGATTAGGTTGCTCTGACGGTATGAGGGTTGGATTTCTCCAGGACACAAATTTAACACCCCTACTCTTACAAATAGTGCCGTGGGATCTTCAGTGTCCACAGAGAGTCAGGTAACCCATTTAACATCGAGTCCAAAGACGGCACCCTACGCAGGGCAGATGTCCACATCACTGCCCTGGGGCATTGGGCATGATCTTCAGACCATAGGGAAGAGTGCCCTCTACTGGCCCGCCAACATTACTTCCAGCAGTATTGGTCTCAAATCCAGGGACCTACCTAGCCTGACACTTTATTGAAAACTTAAAAAAATGTGTTTTAGGACCAGTACAGGTTAGGAACTAGCTTATTGGATCCAGGGGTTGAAAACATCAACTTAAATAATAGAAAATATAAAAAGTATTAGAATAGCAAAATACAATACAATATCTAGCAACAAATGCATATCATGGACAAAATAATAATGTGTAAAGTCAGAAATTGGTTATACTGTCTCTGTAATGTTCCTGTGCTCAGAGCAAAAACACTAAATATAAAGAAATTGTATACAAAAATTGTGAAATATGTACATACAGTGCATTCAGTGATGCGTACTTATCAGTAGAGTCTAAAAACTAAAAATAATCTTTTTTTTTCTAAATATATTTTTATATATTTTTCTTGAATATGCAAACTTTCAGTTTAGATGAATATGACATTTTTTAAATATGAAAAAAAGAAGTTAATTGAGCCTAATTGCCATACACTGGTATGTTTACTTTCACTTTGGATTCAGTAGCCTACCCAGAGAACTGTAGGCTAGAAATGAAAATCTTTACTCATATTAAAACATTTGGATGATGGTAGTATTTTTAAATAGAGAAATAAACATCTTTATTCAGCATATAAAATGTCTTTATCACAGTCTGAGCAATAAGTCTGGCTGTTTTTAACCAATGTAAATCGTGGTAAAAATCTGAACTTTGCTTCATCACAATTTAATAATTTGCCATTACAAACTATAGCTATAAATACATTGCTCTTCTGTGAGCATGAACTGAAACCAAAATGTAGTCTTTACGTGGTACAGAATCTGAGATGTGCTTGGGGATACATAATGTTGCGTACCTATACCAATTTCAAACATTTATATTATGGAAGTACTGGTAAACTATAGATGGAAATACATTTCACTTTCTACACTATACAAACTATGAAAATGGTGTCTGTGCCTATTACACAACCTTAGGAAGAGCTTAAACAAAAGTCATTGAGCCTATGGAGTTCCAGTAGTATAGCCTACGCTACCTGGCAAAACTTTGAGGGGGAGTTGGTTTGAATTTCAGTTACAATTGTGTTCACAGTTAAAGAGCAATGTGCAGGTTGGACACCTCAATATAGCATAGTGTACATTAATGATAAACAACTAGATTGGAGAAATAGATAACTGCCAAAAACAATATTTAGAGATAAAATTGTGATAAAAAATAACATCCGCATCTATAAATCACCGACCGGAAGTGTCGTTACACGAGGGAGTCTGGTCAAGTTCATGCTCAAATTACTATGGACGGTGATGACAAAACCGAGCTCTTACCATTATGGCTACTGTAAAACTTTCTCTATGTCTCGCTCTGTCTCTCACCACTGCTCTAACTACATCGACATCCACATTGAGAGCAGAGCGCAAGCTTGTATTTCCCTCTGCCTACGTCATATGACGCGTTGCTAGCCAGACAGAGCCTGGCTTATAATGGGCACATTTTCATCAAAATCCTGCTTTAGGTTGTGTAACATAGCAATTTCTACATATGTGTTTTTAAAAGACCTTTTCCGACAACATTAAGTATTAATTAAGTTATAAATTCAACCTGCACATTGCTCGTTAAAGCATCATACAAATCCCATTGTTCCTCAGATTACAGTGATTGACATGCCATTTGAAAGCTCTGAATCTGTACTTTCAAAAAATGTAAATACCGGTTAAATAAAATGTATTACTTTGGTGACCATAAGCCCAGACATAGGTTTTGGTTCACATTTTGCCACGGTGTCCCAGGATGGACTGAGAAAAGGACTCTTGTGTATATATATATATCTGCATTTGTTTATTTGTGTTCCTTATATTGTGGCCAGTGCATTGCACTGTTGTTTTATGTTTGTTTAATGTTTTCTGTTATGTGTATGTTTTATGGAGCTGTGGCTCCACCCCCCTGAACACCAGTAGCATGGATACGTCTCAGTTTATTCAGTCAGGTGCTTGTTATATCTGATTGCTGATTGCTTCCAGCTGTTATCTATTAGATCATATTTAAGATCTGGTGATTCAGGGGAATGTCGCGGTTCAGTTTCAGGCTGTATACATTAGTTGTGCAGGCTCGCTACCTTATACCATTTCCTCAACTGTTGTACTTCATTCTGGACCATTCTTCATTAAAGCTACAAAAGTATACGTTTTGCCTGGTTTCCCTTCCTTCATTGTCACATTACAAAGCAATTATCCTTATAAAATTTAATAATATTCATGTGCAACAAACTTGGTTGCCAAGTAGCAAGAGTATCTTAGCTTAATCCAAGTGCCTTTTACATGTAAGAGAACATTACAATTTACTCTGCAAGCTTTTGTTTTTCAACTCACTGATAAAGCAGAGAGAAAAGGGGAATGTTTCCTCTTTCTGTAATTACCATACTCAATTACCATACTCAATTACCGTACTCATTTACCGTACTCATTTACCGTACTCATTTACCGTACTCATTTACCGTACTGATTTACCGTACTCATTTACCGTACTCAATTACCGTACTCATTTACCGTACTCATTTACCGTACTCATTTACCGTACTCATTTACCGTACTCATTTACCATACTCAATTACCGTACTCAATTACCGTACTCATTTACCGTACTCATTTACCGTACTCATTTACCGTACTCATTTACCGTACTCATTTACCGTACTCAATTACTGTACTCATTTACCATACTCATTTACCGTACTCATTTACCATACTCATTTACCGTACTCATTTACCGTACTCATTTACCGTACTCATTTACCATGCTCATTTACCGTACTCATTTACTGTACTCAATTACCGTACTCATTTACCATACTCATTTTACTCTTTGAGATGGAAGAGGCAGAACATTTTCTTTGCTGGCCACTATTAAAAGTCACTGCACATGCTTTCTTAAGTGTGTATGGTCTGAGTGTGTATCCAATGTAAGTGTGTGTCTATATATTGCGTGTGCGTGTGTGTGTGTGTGTGTGTGTGTAAAAGGTGGACAGAGAGCTTTGCAGCTGTTGGGACTCAGCCCTTATGGCTGGCCATTGTTCCAAGTCACTCTCCCTGGCTTGGTTTATGGGCCTCCCCATTCTCATTGCGCACCGCAACTAAGTTTATGTCCAAGTCATGCAGCCTTTCTCAGGGTGTAAATTAGACTCGATCCCTGACTGTCAAAACTGCAGTGTTGCCAAAAGCCTCCTTTATGCTCAGGAGAATCACAATTCTTTTCACATGCATTCCTCTGTATCCTCACGCCATGTGGAATGAGGAGAAAACCATGGAAAAACACACAAAGAAAATTGTATGTTTTTATTTGGGAATAAAGTGTCAAATGTTCTCATGTCTGTGAAACAAAGCAGTCAAACTGAAAGTTAATTGTGATATTGTCCAAAGAATGAATATACCTTTTATATACAGTACATATGATATAAATGTTATGTGTTATATATTATATTATTAGTCATATATAATATTAAAACATGAATTTCTGTCACATCATCGCCAATCCTGCCACATCGTGACAACATTCAAAGTAGTAGTACCCTCAACCATGTAGACACTCACTCACTCCTAGGCCACGTCAGCCCAGGGCTAGGTACTGTTATCTCCAAGTCTCCAATCTAGTGCGTGTGTTTTGCTACTTCACCTGCTCTGGCCATTTGAGCATATGCAGGCAGGACAGAACCTGGACAGAGATGGAGATATACCCATCACTCCCATTAGCCTGCTGCTGTCAAGGCTGGTGATCAGGATATGGTTAGCCTTCTGGGGCCTGGCTGGGCTGGGGCATGGCTGGGTTGGGGCCTGGCTGGGTTCGAGCTGGCCCCCCTGGCCTGCCTTTGTTTCTACTTGGCTTTATCAACAGAGAGCCACTGACATGTTTATCATCCCAGAGGTCAGACTCCTTGTCTCCATCTTCCTCCCTCCTACTGTTCTCTCTCTCTATTTCTCGGTCTGTCCCTCTCTCTGTCTCTTTCTCTTCAATGACGAATTTCATGTACAACTTGATTGTAATGTTTGTTTCCTATTTTTAGCATTATATTACACAAAATAAATATTTAAGAAAGGATTTGTCTCTAGCTGCTATTGCAGGTTTTCTACCTTGTCAGCTGTTAATGTGAAAAGCAACTGTTTGCTTGTGGAAAACATCTGCCTCTGACACATGCTGGCAGCCAGCCTGAGGAAACAGAGACAACACAGAACAATGTGTCAACAGAAGCCATCTGCTCAGTTCCTTTTAATTTTTAGTAAATTCAGAACGGTCACAGGAACCTGTCCCATTTACATTACGATAGCATTCAGCCACATATTTCATGTAACCTCCCAAGTTAACGCACAAGTAGATTTAGAAAGATCCCACCTAGGGTTTTACAATATATAAATGCAATTGTTCAGGAACGTTTCAAGAAATGTGTATCATGGGGAAATTCTTCATGTATAGTTCAATGGGCTAGTCTGGTTTCTGAGCGAAGCGCTAACGTACCCAGCTCGAGACATCTCAAAGGACATTGCATGACACACCCACAAAAGTGCGATTGCAATCTCAAAACAAGACAATGTAAATTCAACCAGTATGGAAATCATTTTGTCTCATCTCAAGCTTTGAAGAAGTGGATCGGAATGTAAACGGGACCTTAGGTTCCCTTCAATATTGTAAAAACACAGTTTGAAATAGACTGGCAAGGTGAGCTAGAGTTTAGGGCCTCTTGTGTCCGTAAGGACCCTGGTTTGAATCTGCAGCCGCCAAGTCGAAACTTCTTTTGATCTGTCAGTGAGCAAGACAGTTATTTATTTAAGTTCTTTATTATTTCACCTTCATTTAACCAAGTTGATTGAGAGTGTATTCTTATTATGACCAATTTTTACATAAAAAACTGTTATTTACCCCAGGTTATTGCTGCAAATATGAATTGGTTCAACTTGCCATGATCAATGTTAATAATAATAATAACTAGATAAAACATTCATAGTAGTAAATGTGGTGGGCTTGATGGAGATGCAGGAGTGGAAAGTGCAGTAGGAGTGACTAGGATGCACAAGAGGAGGAATAGGAACATGGAAAGTAAGATGAGGAGCAGGGGTACCCTGGAAATCGAGAGCTCTCACGAGAGCACAATTTGAATTTGCTCAGCGAGTCACTCTGGCATTCATTGTGAATGAATGATGTTCATTAACCATGGCCTTGTAGCCGAGCTGCACCAATCACATCGCTGTATCTGATAAGAGTCGAGCTAAATGGATGACGACACCGCTGCGACGTCGAAATCATTAGTAAACCACATATAATTGCCAGTTGTTTGAAACGACTTTGGCCTCTACAAAAAGGAACAAGTTAGACTTGGCTTTTTATCTAAAAGATGAACAGAAGATGGCGCCCAAATCGTTCCTTTGCAAGAAGGACGTTTTTGCTGTTTTGCCGACCGGATACGGCAAGAGTTTAATCTACCAGTTAGCTCCAGGGGTAGCTAAACCTATGGGCTTAGAAAAAACACTGGTGATTGGTTGTGGTGGTATCCAATTGCGTGCAGTGAGATTTTCAAATGCATCGAGTTTGTCCCTTAAGTTTGTCCATTTTCATTACTTGATGCCAGACCCTTAATCTTTCGGATTTGTGTCTGGATTTCCAGGCTAAAGCAGGAGGAGGAGAAGAAGGAGTAGAAGAGCGGGTAGGAGTGGGAGCAGGAGGAGTAGAAGGAGGTGTGGGAGGAGACTAAACAAATTAATTACATTTTTATGTTTCTACTATAAACAATTGAAGAAATATTGGTAATGAGTTAACCAATGCAAATTATGCAAATTGATGTAATTAACATAATCAGATGATACACATTGAAAAGTTTTAAGTTACAATAGCCTAAACCTCTGAAATACATTGGTCTCACTAACATAAAAAGTTTTCAGGATAAATAATGTTAAAGCTGCACTATTTAACTTCCATTAATTTCTAATGTCGACTAGAATGTTTCCTATATTTTAAATATTTTTTATATTTGTTTTTACTGAACTCAGGAATATTACAGGGTCAATATAACCAATTTCCAAAAATTCACATTATACTTTTTTCCATAATATGCATTTTGTTGCTGTGAAATGTAAATTCTGCTATTCTACTATAAGATGATGTTTTTAACCCCTTGTTTTTTGTATTTTTTTGTATTTTTCAAAAAAGTTAGTTTGTGCAGGTTTAATTATCTTTTAATTACCATACTAATGATTGATAATAGTTTAAGAATGTTAAGTTGTAACAGTCTAAACATCACAAACAAAACTGTTTTTTTTTTTTTCAAGAAATACTTTTTGAATATCTATTGAGAAAAGATAAGTTTAAACAAGAAAATTTGCTTTGAAGATGTGTATGTACATACTGTTCAAACAGAGTAGGCCTCTTTAGCCATTGAGATTAACGGCTGTCAACATGTGTTGATAGATTGTGATGGATAGAACCCTCTTCCTACATAGATGCAGTCTAGAGAACACATTGCATTATACTGTATCTTGGGATTTCTACAATTTCAATTCCAAATGGGACAGTATGAAAAATGCTAATAAAAACAAAGAGGAGTGATTTGTAAATGTAATTTTGATATTTATTTAAACAAAAAACTTAGACAAAAGACAAGGTATGTTTTACATAAGTAACTTCAACGTTTTTTGAAGGGAAACATTTATTTTGCAACTTTTTCAAAAAAGTTGCGACAGGGGCAATTTAGGACCAATAGCAATGTGACAAGTTGAAATAGGAAGGTGAGGTGAAACAGGTGAGGCAATTGTGTAATCATAGTACATAAGGAGCCTCCAAAAAAGGCAGAGTCCTTTAAGAGCAAGGATGATTTGAGGCTCATCAATCTGCCAACAGATGCGTCAGCCAATAATCCAACACTTTGAGAACATTTCCCAAAGGCAAATTGGTAGGATTTTGGGCATTTCATCTCCAATACTGCACAAAATAATTTAAAAAGTGAAGGAATTGGGTAAAATCTTGGTGAGTATAGGGCAAGGCCAAAAATCTCTTGACTTCTGACTTCCCTGGGCTCTGTCTCATCTGAGATGGACAGTGGCACAGGGGAATCGTGTTTTGTGGTCCGACATTTAAAATAGGATTTATACAAAACAGCCATTGTGTTCTCTGAGCAAAAAAGGAAATACTAATCACAAATAATGCGATCAGCGTCAGGTCAAAAAGCCAGCGTCTGTCATGTTATGGGGTGTGTCTGTGCCCATGTTATGTAAAATTTGCACATCTGTGAGTGCAGCATTAATGCAGAAAGATATGTACACATTTGGGAGCAACATATGCTGCCATTCAGATGTTGTCTTTTCCAGGGACGTCCCTCAATTAGAGTTGTCATCGAGCTTGAAAACTGACCCTGATCAAACCCAAGCCAGCTCAAATGGCTCAGAGGACCGAGCCCAGACCTGTTACAGATTCACAGAAAATAAATAACCCCGGCCAGAAAAAAAGCCTGATTAAAAATAAAATAAAGAGGTTATGTCATTGCTATAACTAGTGTGCGCATAAACCATTGAATTTTTATGGGTGTGGAAAAAATAAAACAAGAAGTTAAACCGACCTTGCAATAAAGGTGAGAAAATTATGACAATAGATTTTTAACTAATGTTTAGTATGCTTCGTATTATTATTATGTTAAAAAATAAGACCAGTCCTCCTTGTTTTGAATTTGGCCTGAACTGAAGCCTATATGTTTCTCCAGTTGTCTTATAATAAATCAGTTAATTATTATCATTTGAAAAACAGACTCATGGGTGTATTTTTTGTTTCTACTCTTCCAAACAGCCATAAACAATTAGCTAAATATGGAAACATAGCAAATATTGTTTTTCTATTGTTTGTTCACCGCGTTCCAAATGATTATGTAAATTGTAATTTATTGTCTTTAACATGAAATATTTAGTTTTTCAATCAAACTCATGGATGGTATTGTGTCTCCGGCAGTGGCGTAGGCAGAAATTGTATTTTGGGTGGGCCAGTGCAAAAATGAGTGGGCAAGCGGCTGCGAAACCCCCGCAGCCACCGCGAGGCAGGGGGCCGCCACGCCCCAAGGGTCCCGCCCTGCATAGCAAAAAACAGACTTACATAAAAATATATGTATAAAAAAGGAAAGAAAATTAGAGGGCGCACAATGAGAGCTCCAAGTTTCAACTGCCAGGTAAAGGAATCCCATAATGTATGCAACAAATCTTCATCCACTTCCATTTAATAAATGGGCTAAACATTGACTCTGGCATCTTGTAATTTGGCATTCAGGGGCATCGGGACAAAATAGGTAAAAATCATGGTAATTTCTTGTCTGTTATAGAGCTTCTTGCGCTATATGACCCTGTACTGGAAGATTTACTTGAGAGGAAAAGTAAATTGTATTATCTGAAGAAATTGTCATTGAAATCAAGCAGGCTGAATAATATTCAGTTATCATGGACACGACTCAAGTTATCACAAAGGTTGACTAAGTCAAGTAGCGATGTAACAGTGGAGACTTGTGAAAAATGAACAACAGATTGAGGTTAAAATAAACGAGAGTTTTCTGAGATTTCAAAGCGTGAAAGATCAAAGTGCGTCAGGTATTGAGAAAACAAATAACTGGACTGATAGAAAATCTGGGAATCTATTAACAAATGTCGTGGGGGCTACGATGGTGCAGTTACAATGAGTGGCGCTTCTCCGGTGTCCAAAATTGCATTTCAGACCAACAGCCCAATATGTCTACTGCGCTGCTCATAACCTGAACTTGGTTTTAAACAAGGCTTGTAAAAAATACCAGAGATAATGTCCTATTATGACACTGTACAGAGGATTTATATTATTAGCGAAAGCATCAACCGGTGGAAGCTATTGGAAAACCATATTTCCAAACATTCTGTTAAAAAACTGTGCCCTATACCGCGTTGGGCATCCAGATATGATTCCATTAAATCATTACGCTTTGGATACAAAGAGGTAATGCAGGCGCTGAGTAAAATTATAATGCTGTCTATAACCCAGAAGAACGCAGTGAGGCATCGGCATACCAAAGGTAATGGAGAAATTTGAATTTGTGCTTATGACAGTAGTACAGTCAAAATTACTGGAGACAGTTAATGCTGCTTCACAAGCTCCCCAGAAGCAAATGCACAGCAACGCGTTACCTCTTTAAAATGACCCCGCCACAATAGCCTACTGAGTCCATAAGGAATAGTTTCATTTTGTGTTAGCCTACTTTCAAATATGAACAAACCAAATCAAATGTATTCACTGTGGATTTGTTAAGAAACATACAGTAGATGCCACAATTTGGTTCTTTATTATTTATTTCTTATCATTATTATAATATTATTATTTTGCAAGTTTTGCCCTCACTTTTTAAGTTACAGACACGTTCAAACTTTACAACGTTCACTGATTGAAGAACCAATAATTTTCTTGCATTACTCTTTTGGATATAACTGATACTTTTAAAAAGATTTACATAAATTGTTAAAGAACAAACTAATTAAACTTTTTAAGTTCAAGTTTAGTCTACAATAAATACAGAATTTCACGTCCTTAATTACATTGTACTCCAACCAAGAACACTGTCCATACCACTATTGAGAAGTTCCTTGATTTTCCATTCTTGAAACTGCAAGGAAATACCTTCAAATTGGGTAGACTCGGTAGATGGAGGCAGTGGCGTGTCTTCCTCCTCAATTTTTTTTTTTAAATAACACAAGAAACTTGTTTAGCCATTATTGTGGTGATGTTAATACATTGGCTAAAAAGCAGCTATCAAAGTCAGCTGGCTAAAGATCTCCCAGAGTCTTCCTGTCGGAACCCCTAGCAACCATTGCAACCAATTATGTACCGCAGGCTTCCTACAACTTGCTTCAACAGTTCCATTTTATCCAGAAAACAAATTAAACACACACACCTGTCAACAATATATGAGGTTTATATTAATATATTTTCTTACATACATTTGAATAATACAAATATAATAAAAATGTATTTTGATCAAACTTGACTGGGCAGGCCAGTGCCGCCTTGGCCCATTACTGGCTACGCGCCTGGTCTCCGGGCTCTTTGGATCACTGAAATAAATCTCAGACACCTGTGATAATTAGTTGCCAGGTGAGCCAAATCAAAGGAAAACTTTTTAAAAAGGATGTTCCACATTATTAAGCAGGCCTCAGGTTTCAAGCAATATGGGAAAGAAAAAGGATTTCTCTGCTGTGGAAAAACGTCAAATAGTGCAATGCCTTGGACAAGGTATGAAAACATTAGATATTTTACAGAACCTAAGCTTGATCATCATACTGTGAAGAGATTTGTGGCTTATTCAGAGCACAGATGGTTTTGTGCAGATAAAGGCATAATGAGGAAGGTTACTGCCAGACAAATTCATCGGATTAAGAGAGCAGCTGCTAAAATGCCATTAAAAAGCAGCAAACAGGTATTTGAAGCTGCGGGTTCTGGGGTCCCGCAAACCACAAGGTGTAGGATCCTCCAGAGGCTTGCAGTTGTGCATAAACCTACTATTCGGCCACCCCTAAACAATGCTCACAAGCAGAAACTGTTGTCATTGGGTGGTTTAATCAAGGAAATTTGACTTATGGCCTAAAGGTTGGTGACTAAAATGATACTGTCATTTGCATTAACGATTTAGAAAAATCAGTGTAAAATATAATTTGCATAATTACTTGGAACGCGGTGTATAGCTAGGTTCTGTAGAGATCTTCCAGAGTCAAGGTTGGCTTTAAAATAGTATGCCCTGCTGCTGAAGTCCAAACAGCTGGGTCAGACAAGACAGTCAGGGGTTTAGGGGCCACTTCAACTTCATTTGGGAACTGTCCAAATGTAAGGATTAGCATTGATAGTGTTGAATTGGTTTTGGATATGGGCTCACAAGTAACCATCATGCAACAACAAATGTTAAATCAATACTCCCTTCATAGGGAGATCAGGGGAGGTGAGGCCTCAGCGACCCTCACCCTAAAAGCTGCAAACAGTTTGGACATCTTATACTAGGTTATGCCATGATGGATTTTGAAATTGAAGGCGTGCTAATACAAACTGGGGGGCGGTAATTGTGAAGGACAGGTGTTCCTCTAGCCTTTCGATTTTTTAAATGAAGGCATGTTGAGAGACCTTGTTCCAAAGGACTGAGGGATTGGTACGTCCGTCTTGCCATCGTCTACAGTCCTGGAGGGCCTGGAGACAGGCATTTGGAGTCTGGCAGCAGGTCACCGTGACTGCCAAGCATGCTTCCCAGGGGTATGTATGGTCCGCCTCACGACAACGGATCAAGGTTCCAGCTTGTAGTGAGATGGTGGTGTGGGGACATGCTTGGATGGGTTCAGTTGACCTGATATATGTAGCTGATTCTGAACTAACTTGGCTTCGAGATGAACGTGTTCTAGCGCATTTTTGTCAATACAATGTTAACACAATAGTACATTTTACCATTAATTTTTTGACATTTTAGGGGAAGCTGAGCTTCCCTTGCAGTCTTAGAAATCGCATCTGGAATTAATCTCAGGTCAAGAAGATCATAAAACCATTTTCTGTAGATCTACTGTATTAGCCAGCTCTGGCCAGATGCATTACATGTATGTCAAACAAAGTTGATTTATCGAATATCACCCCTAAATTGAGCAAGTTAGACCGAACGGCAGCATCAAGAGGCCGAATACCTTGTAAGATTGTGGTGACAACTTTTTCTGGAGCGCCAATTAAAACCTCTGTCTTATCAGTGTTGAGCTGTAATGATTTTGATGCTAACCATTCCCTAATAGCATGGAGACAGTCGAGAAGCCCAGGTAACCTAGAGACCTCACTCGGTTTCAATGAAATGTGAAGCTGAATATCATCTGCATCTTGCTGGTAATCAATGTTGTAACTTTATAATA
This sequence comes from Umbra pygmaea, assembly GCA_016801145.1. Classification (NCBI taxonomy): domain Eukaryota; kingdom Metazoa; phylum Chordata; class Actinopteri; order Esociformes; family Umbridae; genus Umbra; species Umbra pygmaea. Next base: position 10,539 of record JACXGM010007920.1, on the reverse strand, counting down.
CACAAATTAAGAGTTTGTCTTCTGGTCTGTGTATTCTCTTTAAAGTAAATTAAACTGTTATTGTGTTTTACATTGAGAATTGGACTCAAGCCTTATTTTTATTCAGAGAAATACTTGAATAATTGAAATTTCCATTACAACATCATGTAATCCCACCTGATTCGCACATAAAATGTATAATCAATTATATTTCACAAAATATTTGATGAAAGAATTTATCTTCCCCATTTCTCAGTTTTACATAAATCATAACATTACTGGTAATAAAAAAATACTACATAATACAAAAGATCAAATAAAATTATTTTTTTTGTCAATGGGTAATTTATTCATGACATTCAGTGAAAATGTTATAGATATTCATTTTAGACTTTTTTTTTATACAAATGTTGTAAAAGTATGCCAGCTATTTATAGAATAAATCAGACTTTGATTGATGTGTCTACTTTTGATTGAAAATGTTATTAATTTTCAAAGCTATAAATGGGCTATTACCGATTTCTGGAATTTCTACTAAATCATAAGTAGATTTTTTGTTGAAATCAAAGGTTGTGAAGGTATGCTGGGCATTTATAGAATAAATTAGACTTTGATTGATGTGTCTATGTCAATCAATGAATAAGTTATTGATTTTCAACGCTATTAGTGAATGTCTGTTGAATGTGTGTGGAATTCCTATGAATGTGGGAATATAAAACCAATATTACCTCGGTGCATACAAAAATGTAGTGTACATGTGTACAACCCCTTCTCAGCTGATTCAGCAACTGTTTTGAAATACATTTTGTTTTACTGTGTTTTCATTGCATCAAAACTGTCTATGTTTGCGATTAATAGTGTCATAAAAATGTTAGCTAGCATGTAAACGAATATCATGTTCTGAAATATTGCTATTTTTAGCTAGTCCATAAAGATAAAGATATGTTATCTTATTTTTACCGGTCACATCCCTTTTTTGCTCAATTATACTACACAAAAAAATTATCAACTTCTCCTTGCCTGGCCCATAGCGCCCTCATGTGGAGGCTTAAAGCAGGGTTTTCGACCAAAACATACCTTTCCAGTATACGGTAAAAATTGACAGTGGTTGTTAATGTGGTATTTGTAGAGGTGTCAGAAGTACAAGTAAAAGTACTTTTTCTGGGTGCAGCTGAGTTCACAAGTTTTGGGAAGTTCCTAATTGAGACCAAAATGACCGGTAAAGACAATTCATAACTAATCAGTGATCTATTAAAATGAATACAAAGCGTAAAACAAAGATTAATTGTGGTGAAGAGGTAGTAATAAACTCCCATTACCTGGTCATTTGGGTTTTATTTTGAGAATTCCCAAAACGGGTGAACTCCGCAAAGTACTTTTACTTTTGACAACTCTGGGTATTTGTTAATTAACAATTAATTTATTTCTGGCTACTAGCATGTTAATGGACATTTATAGAACCCAGGTAAAAAAAAGTATAATTAAATGTACTTAAAATGTATTTTATTTATCTTAAATATACTTCTAATATATTATTTTGGTATGTATACTTTGAAAGTATACTTCAAATATACTTAAATATATTAAATACATACTTATGGTTAAACATAAGTATACTAGAAGTATAATACTGGAGTATAATTTAAATATACTTTTTTTTTACTTGGGAACTAAGCTAGCAGGTTTAGTTTAGACGGTTAAAATGTGGATATTACATGATATGGCGTCTGTCGCCGAAGTCGGGGTCCGCCTGGCACAATGTTTTTTAATTTGGCCTCTGGAAAGGTCATACTTTGACCTACAGTGAAGTGTCTTATAGTTTTGGATTCAGACTCTTGGCTACAAGATGAATAAATAAAATCCAACATTCCCAACAATTGAATTTTCTACATAATGTCTTAGAGCCAAAAACTAAAACTACATATGTTTAGTTTGTGTTTACTACTGTGAAAAACATGTAAGAATTGAAGAATAACAGTGGTAATTTGGTGAAATATCACAAACCCCATAGATGCTTTATTGCTTTTATAAAGCATTACAAACACCAATAGAGGAGTAAATAGGTATAAAGTGTCATAACCTTGGTGTACGTTCTCTGATAAACTGGATGGTTTGAATTATGAATTGAGACTATTCATAATCTCATATACTATGAGACCATAAAACACATCTATGACATCACACCACTTTTTACCGCTTTAATTGCATTGGTAACCAGTTTATATTTGCAATAAGGCATCACAGGGTATACTGGCAATATTTTACAAACCCCTAATGCTTTGTAACAAATAAGGCAATAGTGTGGTTTATGGCCAAGTTCAGCAGTTTGGCCATTGACTGTTTTCACTGTATATTGTTTAAAGCTAGTAGTAGCTAAAACACAGTTAAGTATGTATGTACAAACATACTTGGCAAATTAAGTGGTTGTGATTCAGAGATTAAAAACAGCAGTTTACTCTCTTTCAGGTGTCAGAGGTCGGAAGTGGTAAGGGCGTAGCGTCTCCGTACCATGCATGGGGCCAACAGGTCCTGTTGGCCTTAAGAATCTGGGCAGAGACTGTCATTTGAGGCGACTTCAAAGTAGATTTCACTGTCCCATAATTCCCTGTTATTCTCTGTATGCTCTTTAACACTTTAATGTTCGACTCAACCATTTGGTAGAGCACACAATGGGTTTTTTTCACAGCAAGGACGTTAATGCTAAATCCCAAATGGACCCTACACCTTCCAATCTCGGCCCCCGGTTTGTGCATTCACGTAGGCCTCCACCATTTGCACAAGTGTCCCAAAGCAGAATAAGTGAAAAAGACCAAGGGTGTGTCCCTTTCCAGGTTGTATAACCAGGGCCGGTGCTCCCTACACAAACTGACACACACCCTAAAATCTTACCTTGATTATTATAAAAAATAATATGACACATCCGTGTATTTTAATAGGCCAACTGAACTATTATAGAAAAAATTAAGGTTAGATATTTTATTTATAATAACAAGTTCATCACAGAGAAGGTTTAAAACAAAGCAAAATTTAGAGTTACCTATTTTTACTCCTCCCCCATGCCTGTACCCCCACCCCTCAGACCCTAACCCCACACAGACAGCACAACATAGAAACATGCATAACAAAATCAGTCAAAAGTAAATAAATAAATCAATAGTTAAGTAGAGGTTAGATTTTTAGGTCTATTATGGTTTGGCAGTAACATACACTCACCTAAAGGATTATTAGGAACACCCGTTCAATTTCTCATTAATGCAATTATCTACTCAACCAATCACATGGGAGTTGCTTCAATGCATTTAGGGGTGTGGTCCTGGTTAAGACAATCTCCTGAACTCCAAACTGAATGTCAGAATGGGAAAGAAAGGTGATTTAAGCAATTTTGAGCGTGGCATGGTTGTTGGTGCCAGACGGCCCGGTCTGAGTATTTCACAATCTGCTCAGTTACTGGGATTTTCACGCACAACCATTTCTAGGGTTTACAAAGAATGGTGTGAAAAGGGAAAAACATCAAGTATGTGGCAGTCCTGTGGGCTAAAATGCCTTGTTGATGCTAGAGGTCAGAGGAGAATGGGCCGACTGCTTCAAACTGATAGAAGAGCAACTTTGACTGAAATAACCACTCGTTATAACCGAGGTATGCAGCAAAGCATTTGTGAAGCCACAACACGCACAACCTTAAGCGGATGGGCTACAACAGAAGAGTCCACCGGGTACCACTCATCTCCACTACAAATAGGAAAAAGAGGCTACAATTTGCAAGAGCTCACCAAAAATGGACATTTGAAGACTGTCTGATGAGTCTCGATTTCTGTTGAGACATTCAGAGGGTAGAGTTTGGCATAAACAGAATGAGAACATGGATCCATCATGCCTTGTTACCACTGTGCAGGCTGATGCTGATGGTGTAATGGTGTGGGGGATGTTTTCTTGGCACACTTTAGGCCCCTTAGTGCCAACACGGCCTACCTGAGCATTGTTTCTGACCATGTCCATCCCTTTATGGCCACCATGTAACCATCCTCTGATGGCTACTTCCAGCAGGATAATGCACAATGCTCGAATCATGTCACAAAGCTCGAATCATTTCAAATTGGTTTCTTGAACATGTCCATGAGTTCACTGTACTAAAATGGCCCCCACAGCCACCAGATCTCAACCGAATAGAGCATCTTTGGGATGTGGTGGAACGGGAGCTTCGTGCCCTGGATGTGCATCCCACAAATCTCCATCAACTGCAAGATGCTATCCTATCAATATGGGCCAACATTTCTAAGGAATGCTTTCAGCACCTTGTTGAATCAATGCCACGTAGAATTAAGGCAGTTCCGAGGGCGAAAGGGGGTCAAACACAGTATTAGTGTGGTGTTCCTAATGATACTTTAGGTGAATGTATGCCTCTAATCCTAGGCCACACCTGGCTGGTCAAACACAGCCCCACCAATCGACTGGGCTACAGGTAGGATTACTGAGTGGAGTTCTCCATGTCATGCCAACTGTATACAATCTGACTGTTCTCAGTTTGTGCCATCCTTCTTTGTGGGAAAGAAGGATGGCTCTCTCAGGCACTGCATAGATTTTCAGGGGTTGAACAATATCACAATCAAGAACAAGTACCCATTGCCGTTAATGAACACGGCCTTTGACTCCCTTCAGTGATCCACCATTTTCACCAAACTGGACCTCTGCAACGCATATCATCTGGTGAGAATACAGGAGGGGGACGAGAGGCTTACAGGTTTTAACACGCCTATCGGTCATTTTGAATACCAGCTGATGCCTTTTGGGCTTTCTAATGTAGCTGCTGTGTTTCAATGCCTTGTTTTTCCTCCAACCTCTCTGAGCATGTTCAGCAGGTCCGACAGGTCCTCCAACGGCTGCTCAAAAAATGGTTGTATGTGAAAGCGGAGAAGTGAGAGTTCCACTCCCCTTCCATTTCCTTCCTGGGGGACATCATTACGGAGGGACAGGTGAAGACCTGGTTTGGCCTAGATTTGGCACTAGGAAGGACCTGCAGGGATTTTTGGGCTTTGCTAATTTCTACATGCGTTTCATACATAACTACAGTAGTGTGGCTGCCCAGTTAACTGTTCTCACCACCTGTCACAGGATGTTCATCTGGACCTCAAAAGCTGAGGATGCTTTCCAGGACCTCAAGGGACGCTTCACCTCTCCACCTGTTCTTTCCCAGCTGGACCCGTCCAGGCAATTTGTGGTTGAGGTGGATGCCTCGGACGTGGGGGTGGGGGCAGTGCTGTCCCAACGCTCTGCGAACAATGGTAAGCGCCATCCCTGTGCTCGTCATTTGTCCCCTGCTGAGGTGAACTATGATGTGGGGAACCTGTGAGGTGTTGGCCGTCAAGATCGCCCTTGAGGAATGGTGTCATTGGCTGTAGGGGGCGGAGCAACCATTTGTGGTCTAGACCGACCACAAAAACTTGGAATATGGAATAAGACATCTCAACACACAACAAGCCAGATGGGCCCTGTTTTTTTTGGACATTTTCCATTTCTCCCTGACGTACAGGCCTGGCTCTCGGAATGGCAAACCAGAAGCACTGTCTAGGGTGTTTGCCAAAGAAGAGGAGGTACACGCTCTACCTGACACCATCATGCCCAGGGGTTGTGTCATCGGGTCGGTTTTGTGGAAAGTAGAAGAAAATATTATGGCTGCTCTACGCATTGACCCTGGTCCAGGTATCGGCCCACCGGGCCATCTCTTTGTTTCTGAACCAGTTAAATCTGCTGTTTTACAGTGGGCACATGCCTCCAACCTGACGTGCCAGCCTGGACTCGCTCGTACCATGGCATTTCTCAGGTGGTTTTGGTGGCCATCCATGGGGCAAGATGCCAAGACCTTCATCGCAGCCTGCCCTTTTGGTGCTCGGAACAAGAATACCAACCGGCCCAGTGCAGGGCTATTATATGTCCCTTGACGATACCTTGTTGTCTCTGGTCCCACCTGGATCTGGACTTTGTTACCGGATTGCCCATCTCAGAAGTTAATACAGTCATTCTCACTGTGGTTGACCATTTCAGCAAGTCTGCCCATTTTCTTTCTCTCTCTACGTAAGCTCCCTTCAGCCAAGGTGATGGCCATCCTGCTGTTCAAAGAGGTTTTTTGCATCCACAGTCTGCCTACCAACCTAGTGTCCGACCGGGGTCCTTTATTCACCTCAGCGGTTTGGAGGTAGTTCTGCCGTGCCATCGGCACTATCGTCAGTCTCTCGTCTGGGTTCCACCCACAAACCAATGGTCAGGCCGAATGAGCAAACCAGAAGATGGAATCCACCTTACGCTGCCTTGTCTCAGACAACCCTGCTACCTGGTCATCCCAGCTTCCATGGGTGGAGTATGCACATAACACTCTCCCCACATCTGCCACTGGTATGTGCCCGTTTCAGTGTTTGTACGGTTATCAGCCGCCCTTGTTTCCATCTCAGGAAAAGGACCTGTCTGTGCCCTCAGTCCAGGCTTACATCCGTTGCTGTCATCAAACCTGGCATCGTGCCCAGGCCGGGCTTGCTGAGGGCCTCTGGTCATTGCAAACATCGTGCCAACCGTCGGCGGACACCTGCTCCAGCTTATGCCGTTGTAGACAAGGTTTGGTTGTCTACCAAGGATTTACCCATTAACACTGAGTCCCATAAACTGTCACCCAGATTCATAGGGCATTTCGTGGTGGAGAGGGTCATCAACCAGGCTGTGGTCCGACTGAAGCTTCCCCAGACCCTCAGAGTTCACCCTGCTTTTCATGTCTCTTGACTAAAGCCGGTTCGCATCAGCCTCCTCCTCAGACGCCTCCTCCTCGGATTATTGACGGAACCCCTGCCTACACCTTACATCAGATTATGGACTCTCAACGTTGTGGCTGGGGATTTCCGTATCTCGTGGACTGGGAGGGCTATGGACCGGAGGAGAGGTGTTGGATTCCTCTTGCTCAAGTCCTGGATGCCGGTCTTTTACTGGACTTCTACCGTCGTCGGCTGGGGGCTCCCGGTGGTCCACCTGGAGGCGTCAGTCGGGAGGGTACTGTCCCGGACCCCTCCATGTGAGGTCTATTTGTTACGTGTTGTATCTCTGTTTGTTTGTCTTGTGTGTGCCAGTGTTGTTTCCTTGGCATAATGAGGGGGTGTGAATATCGCTCCTTGGTCTGACTTTCCTTTTACCTGATTCCACTCATCAATCACACACCTGAAACTGATTTGTCATCACCTCTGCATTTAAACCACTGCCTGAAATCCTACCTCTGCCGGATCGTTAAGTCACAACAGTATGTTCGAGCTTGCATACCAGCTAGTAATCATATTACTTTGATTTTTTTGAGTTTGTATTATATGCCATAGCTGTATATTATTTCTGCCGTTCAGTAACTCTGTTGTTTTTTTTGCTGTTAATAGACACCTGCCTCCGCTTAGCACCTGTATTTTCACCTGGGTTATTGATCATCTCATCTCTCCCTCTGAAAACCATCTTGTCACCATCACTCCTCAATCGCTTCCCTACCTGGACTTGAGAATCCTCTTGCCACAACCTCTGAATGTCAACTTGCAACTTTTCAGAAGATTCCAGCCATCATGACGTGTCTTTCTCACCAACCCTATCTCACCAAGCCTTCGTCACAAATTGTACTATTTTACAATAAATACACAAATTCACCAATACTCCAATGAAGAAGCGAGGAAGAGGAAGAGAGACCCTGCCCGGAGGAAGCCCGGGGCCCCCATCTGGAGCCAGGCCTGGATGGAGGGCTCGTCAATGAGCGCCTGGTGGCCGGGTTTGCCATGGAGCCCAGCCGGGCACAGTCCGAAGAAGCAACGTGGCACCCAACGTGGCACCTTCCTCTCCATCCCATGGGCCCACCACCTGTGGGAGGAACCGCTGGGGTCGGGTGCGCTGCCAAATGGGTGGTAGTGAAGGTCAGGGACCTTGATGGACCAGTCCTGGGCAACAGAGGCTGGCTCTGGGGACGTGGAACGTCACCTCTCTGTGGGGGAAGGAGCCGGAACTGGTGCAGGAGGTGGAGTGCTACCAATTAGATCTGGTGGGGCTTAACTCTACGCACAGTCTCGGTTCTGGAACTGTTCTCCTGGATAGGGGTTGGACTCTTTTCTTCTCCGGAGTTGCCCAGGGTGTGAGGCGCCGGGCGGGTGTGGGGATACTCACAAGCCCCTGGCTGAGCGCCGCTACGTTGTAGTTTACCACGGTGGACGAGAGGGTCGCCTCCCTGCGCCTGCGGGTTGGTCGGGGGAAAACTCTGACTGTTGTTTGTGCATATGCACCAAACAGGAGTTCAGAGTATTCGGCCTTCTTCGAGACCTTGAATGGAGTCTCCAGTGGGGCTCCAGTTGTGGATTCCATAGTTCTGCTGGGGGACTTAAACGCGCACGTGGGCAATGATGGAGACACATGGAGAGGCGTAATTGGGAAGAACGGCCTCCCTGATCTAAACCCGAGTGGTTGTTCGTTGTTGGACTTCTGTGCTAGTCATGGATTATCTATAACGAACACCATGTTCAAACATAGGGATGCTCAAAAGTGTACTTGGGGTAACACTTTATTTTGAGAGTCCAAAAAGTGTTTCTGTAGATACTCTACAGATTATCTGCAGACTATCAACAACATTTGAACAAACTATCTACTTATTCTAACCCTAATCCTAACCTTAACCCTTTCCATAATGTTAAGCCTAACCTTAACCATTAAACTTAAACATATTCTAAACTTACCCCTACCCTTAAACTACACAATTAGTTGCTTATCAACTGATAGTTTGTTGATAGTTTGTTGATAGTCATATGTAGAGCACGTACAGATGGAATTTTGGACTCTCCAAATAAAGTGTAACTGTACTTGGTACCAGAGCACCCTAGGCCGAAGGTCAATGATCGATTTTGTAATCGTTTCATCTGATCTGAGGCCGTATGTTTTGGACACTCGGGAGCTGTCAACCGATCACCATCTGGTGGTGAGTTGGGTCAGGGGGTGGGGGAAGACTCTGGACAGACCTGGCAAACCCAAGCGGGTAGTGCGGGTGAATTGGTAACGTCTGGAGGAGGCCCCTGTCCGACAGACTTTCAACTCACTTGAAAGTCTGGAGCTTTTCGTGCATCCCTGTGGAGGTTGGGGGCATTGAACCCGAGTGGACAATGTTCAAAACCTCCATTGCTGAAGCTGCGGTGGGGAGCTGTGGTCTTAGGGTCTTGGGTGCCTCAAGGGGTGGTAATCCACGGACACCGTGGTGGACACCGGTGGTCAGGGAAGCCGTCCGACTGAAGAAGGAGTCATTCTGCGATATGTTATCCCGGAGGACTCCAGAAGCAGTTGGAGGGTACTGAAGGGCCCGAAGGGCTGCAGCCTCTGCCGTAAAAGAGGCAAAGCAGTGGGTGTGGGACACGTTCGGAGAAGACATGGAGAAGGACTTTCGGTTGGCACCAAAGTGCCTCTGAAAAACCGTCCGCCACCTCAGAAGGGGGAAGCGGGGAACCATCCGAGCTGTATACAGTAAGGGTGGGACTCTGTTGACCTCAACTGAGGAGGTAACAGGGCAGTAGAAGGAGCACTTTGAGGAACTCCTGAATCCTACTTCTATGCCCTCTATATTAAAGGCAGAGCTAGAGAATGATGGGGGATTATCGTCAATTTCCCTGGTGGAAGTCACTGATGTAGTCAAACAACTCCACAGTGGCAAAGCCCCAGGGATTGATGAGATCTGTCCAGAAATGCTGAAAGCTCTGGGTTTGGAGGGGCTATCTTGGTTGACATGCCTCTTCAACATTGCATGGAAGTCTGGGACAGTGCCAAAGGAGTGGCAGACTGGGGTGGTGGTTCCCCTGTTCAAAAAGGGGGACCAGAGGGTGTGTGCCAATTACAGGGGTATCACACTTCTCAGCCTCCCTGGTAAAGTCTACTCTAAGGTGCTGGAAAAGAGGGTTCGGCCAATAGTCGAACCTCAGGTTGAAGAGGAACAATGTGGATTCCGTCCTGGTCGTAGAACAATGGATCAGCTCTTTACTCTTGCAAGGATCCTGGAGGGGGCCTGGGAGTATGCCCATCCTGTCTACATATTTTTTGTGGATTTGGAGAAGGTGTATGACCGGGTCCCCCGGGAGATGCTGTGGGAGGTGCTGCGGGAGTATGGGGTGAGGGGGTCCCTTCTTAGGGCCATCCAATCTCTGTATGACCAAAGCGAGAGCTGTGTCCGGGTTTTCGGCAGTAATTCGGACTCGTTTCATGTGAGGGTTGGTCTCCGCCAGGGTGGCGGTTTGACACCATTCCTGTTTATAGTATTTATGGACACGATATCGAGGCGTAGTCGGGGTGGGGATGGGTTGCAGTTCGGTGGGCTGAGGATCTCATTGCTGCTTTTTGCAGATGATGTGGTTCTGATGGCATCATCGGCCTGTGACCTTCAGCACTCACTGGATCGGTTCGCAGCCGAGTGTGAAGCGGCTGGGATGAGGATCAGCACCTCTAAATCTGAGGCCATGGTTCTCAGCAGGAAACCGATGGAGTGCCTACTCCAGGTAGGGAATGAGTCCTTACCCCAAGTGAAGGAGT
>JACXGM010007919.1:5898-29911 GCA_016801145.1 Umbra pygmaea | reverse complement strand
GAGAGAGAGAGAGAGAGAGAGAGAGAGAGAGAGAGAGAGAGAGAGAGAGAGAGAGAGGGGACAAGCATTCAATAGAGGCAGTGTATGCTGAACTCTGCATAATTATATTGTATATACAAAGAAAAACACCCACTAATGCATGCAGAGCAGAATTAGGTCGCTATCCATTAATCATAAACTTTGAAACTAGAACACTAAAAAATTGGATGCATCTTCACTCAAGTCACCCAGATACACTGCAATTTGAAGCACTGCAAACCCAAGAATTTAACCCCAAAAAGAGTCCTTTCAGTCAGCTGGTCACTGTTTTACAATCACATATCAGAGTTAATCAAATTGTTAAACAAACCCAAAAACCCTATTTGGAACATTGGAATAATCAAACCAAAACACAAAACAAACTAAGTTGATATTGGGCCCTAAACAGAGATTATGAATTGGCTGAATATCTTTTTACTGTCAAAGACATAAAGCAGAGACAGATCCTGACCATTTATTTAATAAATTTGAAATGTTGATGCCATCGTTCACCACACTGTCCGATAAAGAAAAGATACCAGTGCTTTTGGGGGGGGGGGGGGCACACAGCCCCCTTGGCACCTCAGAGCGTGACACAAGTTGAGAGACAACCTGAGTGTCCCATGACCTGCCCAAAACCTTTACCTTTTGTTTATTATTCATGTTTCCTCACTATTGTTGTTGTTCACTTTGGCATTTTAATGTTACTGTATTTTTATTATAACTAATTTAATCTTCATTGTTCTTTTTTCTTTGAACTTGTTGTCCAAACAAGGTCCAGATGCCAGGAACCCAAAGAAAAATTATATTTAGACACTATTGCCTAGAGCAAAAAAACACTACACTTACATTGGTCAAAACATCAACACCACAGTCAACTTCAACAAGGCTGTGATTGAACTGAGAGACAGTGCCAGAAGGGCCTTCTATGCCATCAAAAACAACATAAAACTTGACATCCCAATTACAATCTGTCTTAAAATCCTCCAGTCAGTCGTAGAACCCATTGCCCTGTATGGCTGTGAGGTCTGGGGACCACTCACCAACCAAGAATTTGTGAGATGGGATAAACACTGAGATGCAGAATTCTGCAAACGTATACTCAGAGTCCAACGCAAAACCCCAAACAATGCATGAGGAACCTACTAATCATCAAAATCCAGAAAGAAATCTGTGAAATTTCACACCCATCTCAAACAAAGCAACTCCCAAACCTACCATAACAAAGCCATAATATACAGAGAGAAGAACCTAGAGATGAGCCCTCTAAGAAAACTAGTCATGGGGCTCTGTTCACAAACCCCAACAGACCACAGAGAGCCCTAGGAGAGAATCAGACCCAACAAAATTATGAATACAAAAGAAAACTACCTCACACATTGGAAGGAATTTACCAGAAAATAAAGCAAAATAAAATCTACCTTGCCCTAAACAGAATACCTGCCAACTGTATCAGGCCCAAAATTATGAAAAAAAGAAGACTCATTGAGCATGGCCTGGCTATTGAGAAAGGTCGATACAGGCAGACCTGGTTACCGAGGGAAAACAGGCTATGTGCACACTGCCAACTATATGACCACATTAGAGCCATATATTTTACTCAGGTCCTACAAACACACACACAATGTGACACAAAATCAAACATAGAGCAGCTCCCATATTTATTAGGTGAAATTCCACAGTGTGCAATAACAGCGGCACAATTTGTGACACGTTGCCATGAGGAAATGATAGCCAGGGTAGCACAAACAACAGTAGGAACATAACATACACATGTCTTCATCTATACCATTCTCACATTATTTCAGGGGTAACAATTTGTATTCTCACATCCAATGTGTGCAACACCGTCTATGTAACAGGTTTAATTTTGTTTTATTTTTTTTAATCATTTTTTTATTATTTTTTTTGTTTTTTTTGTTTCCTTATTAATTATTGTACTGTTATTATTGTAATTTGTGTATGCATATTTTCCACTTGCTTTAGCAATGTAAACAACTGTTTCCCATGCCAGTAAAGCCCTTTACATTGAAATTGAATTGAGAGTGTGAGAGAGACAGAAGGACAGACGGAGAGAGAGAGAGAGAGAGAGAGAGAGAGAGAGAGAGGACAGAAAAAGCCTGTGACAAATCTTTTATGCAGGGCTGAAACTAGGACAAGTGGTCCCTGAAGAAGAGAATGGAGATTCTCAGATAGCTGAAAGATCAGGGGAGAGCTGTTTCTTACAGACAAGAAATCTAATGCATGCTACTAAAAGGCAGCCAATCTTCTTTCTGTGCAGTATGTTTGACTACAGCCCATAACCCAGTAAACACAGGATGTTCCAACAACATCAAGCTTTTTGTGCAGTGGCACCATTAAACAACACGCTGGCATCCCTCGAAGATGTTGTTGAAATAAATTTTGTGGAAGAAATTGTTCCCGGTTAAAACCAATACGTTATACAGGGACTAGTCAACTGAGATGCACCCTAGTCCTAATAAAAAGCGAGACTTACAACAGACTTTAACTTGTAGGAGTCACTTGCAAAAGCTATTCTTTTTATATTTTACCTTTATTTAACCAGATTAATCGATTGAGAACAACTTCTCATTTGCAAGTGTGACCTGGCCAAGACAAAGTACACAGTTCAAGGCGACATAAAATTACAAACATTCAAGTATTTAGTTACTGTCACGAATACTGGCGTGGTGTGAGGTATGAGGAAGGGAGACCAAACAGTCATGATGGTTTTTCCTTATTTTAACCTGATTTCAGCCCAGGTTGGAACAGGTAGGCTATGCAACAAAGATATGTGAAAAGCTGCGAGTGGCACCACAGATGTATATGAAGCCAAAATACTATGCTTACAAGAACACAGGTAGTCAAAGAGTGTACGCTATTAACTCAACCAGGTTAACAGGAGTGCACAATGATTACAATTATATTTATTATGCTCTATAGCGGCATAGGCGCTGAAGACTAAATATACAGAGCATATGCAGAACTCAAGCTACTAAAACACATTTATATCCTTACTTACGTAAACAAAACCATACCTGGATGACAGCCACCACAAGACAAGTATTAATGAACCGCACAATCCCCTGTTTCCCCAGAGCATATGAAGCCACTAAATGACACAAGCGGAAAGTACTTTGTAATTAGATCAGAAACTCCCTAAATGCTGAACAGGGGATGGCACCACACTTCATAATACACACCTATATGCTGAAACTAACATAAACAACAGTGCCTTAGACTGGATGCATAAAGGAACACACAAATGACAATTAACAGGAATATGCTTAGAAATACACTTGAGTATATATCTCAGTCCACTGCCACACCATCCCATACTGGGAAAGTGTGACAGTTAACCATATAAATGGTATACGGTAGGATTAAAATATATTGTACAGTCAGTGCAATAACGCCAAGGTAGATTATTTGAAATGTAAAATGTCAGTGCAGGAGTATAACACTAGGGTAACATAATTAGCATGGCTAACAAAACGGTAATGTGCAAATTATACAAAGTCAGATGTGCAGGTGAATATGTGCAAGATGCTTTAAGGGTTTGACTATTAAAGTAAACTACAATTAAGGTCAAAGAAGGAAACATACTTTTCACATATCCAGTTTAGGGATTTGCTCTAGCAACTGATTGGTTACAGTTTAGATGTTGTAATGCCTAACCTGTCATCTACCGATCAATAGAGACATTGCCTCTTATTAGAACATGTGCAGATTTTGCTCATTTAGTTGTTTGGGAGTGATGGAGAATGACAATCTAAATTGAATTTATTATTAGATTATACAGTATGATATGTGCCGTGAGATCTGTTGTGAGTGCTTTCTAAAGCATGACAAATATCCCCTTCACTACCCTGGAGCATTATGATATCATATTTACACCAGCAGTAAAACGTGACCCATAGTGGCCCAGCAAAATCACTTCCAACAGCATTTGGGGCCATATCCTGTGGCAACCGTGTCAATAGTTCCTTCTTGAATATAAGTTTGTCCTCCCCTCCCAATTTGCCAAATGTTCTTTAGGGCTCGTCATGTTGGCAACACCACGCAGGTGTGGGATGGTCAAAATTGGATCACATGCTCCTCCAAGTGCATGTCCCCAAGCTTTCTAATTCTTATCACACTGGATGCTCAACATGGAAGCCTTATGTCGGTACATATGTGGGAGGTTTACACATTCGCCACATATACAAGCATAATTAAATCCCCAGGTGCATGACCTGCACACGTAGAGTGCCTCAATAGCGACTAGTCGAGGTAATTGTGACTGGCTACTTAACCACCTACCCCGGGCAGCACTGTACCAATTCACGCAACCCCTGCCAGAGTAATCAGGCATAGCTGGAATAATGTGGCCAAGAACCAAACCCATGGCAGCAACTTAGACCACTGAGCCACATGCAGGCCCCCAAACCTGCCTAACATGATAGAACAGCCAGAAATGAATAATAGGTGCTACACATTAAATGTAACTACTGTAACTACTGTAGCTACTGTAACGTTGACGTCACCAGTGTTATAGTAGTAATGCTACAGATGGATTATCAAGTGTCTAACTATAGCATGGAGGGGGCAGAGGAGGGGTAGGTCTCTGTCTGTCAGTCCGCTTGGAGGTGCCCATCTATGGGCAGGCTGTCCGCTGTGGCTGGCCACTAATTTCCCCTGGAGATGGATAATTTGGTTTCTCCACTTTGGATATCCCGTAAAATCAGGATATGGGTATGGGATCATCTCCTAGACCTTTACAGGCAAAAAGTCACCCGAGACTGTATCTGGAGCGAAGAAAGCTTCAACTGAGCAATTACGACAATTAAAGCCTGCCACTGCCTGAGTATCAACAAGCGCTAATGAGGATTTAGCGGCCCTGCTCCGATACCATTTTTTTACCAGCTTTGCCGAAGTGTGTCATCAATTATTCACGTAAGGGCGAATTAGGCCAAAATCGAATTTTAAGCACACTCCGGAGAAATAATGCACTTACCCAGTCAATACCTTGCCAGATAGAAAATACTAAAGAAAATACTGTTCTGGAAATGGAACGATAAATTGTTCTCCTATTGACAGTGAAAGAATGGTTTTGGAATCTATTTCTCTAAGAGTGAAACCATTGCTCTCTGTACGTAAATCCACACATCAGACGCCAACATTTAGATACATTTATGTCAGTTACATTTGGATGAAACGTGTCTTGTTATGACAATCCATTATTTATAGAATTAAACTGATTGGCTTGAGGTGACACGTTATGACCCTAACCTCATTTGAACTGGGGAAATTACATTTTGTCTCTTTCCTTAAAGAAAAAAAAATGTCTCTACAACCGGTAATGAACGGATAGATTTCTCACTCAAAATGCCACCTCTTTGGCATTCAAGGACCTTTCAGCAACAAACCCTGACATGCCTCATTTATATATTTATTTATTGTGTTTACTGTCACCTGGTTTCATATTGATCAGCCCCTAAATGTTCATCAATAAACAAATGTAATGTGTAAACTGTGTGCAATGAGTTAAAACTAATAAGGGAATAAGGTAAATCTAGATTCAGACTGGTGCTTTATTTGTTAAAGTCTAACTCTGCCCAGAGGATCAACAATAGAATAGACAAAAGGTTTCATAGCTCACACTGCTCCAACTTCACTGAAATTAGAAAAATTAGGATATAGAACAAGGCTCAGAGGTTAGCTCCCTGTTATACATCTATTCACTTACACAAAGGGCTATAAAATATATATAATATACAAAGGCTATAAAAACTACAACTCCAATATACAGTGTTAATGGTAGTGTTATTTTTTGTCATGGTGATAGCAATCTCTTGCTTTCATATCACAAAGTAATTAATTCCAAATCATCCGCACTGCACGGCAACCAATTACTACTAATATCTTCTCTTGTCAATCATGGTAATTACTCCAAATATAGTCTGCTTATTAGACAGTGGGTATAAAACGCAATATGACACAAACCACTAGGACTCCAAACCGATCTTCACCTCATCCTGTTTAGTAATGCGGTGAGTTTATCCTGGGCTTCCTAGTGTACTGTGGGTATCCAGGTGAATTATTATTAGTGAAATTACCTCTGATAATGCTTACTATGCTTATGCACCCCCACAGGCAGATCTTATTATTAAAATGAAGATGCTCTTCTGGTTTTCAAAGTCTCATCCGAATAATACATGAGCGTCACTGGGATCTTGACTTCCTGTTTGTCTGGCCTCCCCGCCGTGGGGGTTTAACGGGCTTAAAGGGTTTGAGCGCAGGAAGACCAGCAGGTCTCCAGGCAAACTGGCTCCTGACCTGCTAATTATCTTTCCTGTTCACGGGATGCTCGTAAATCCTTCCCTCAGCTGCCGCTAGTGTAGCGTGCTGTGCTCTCGAAGTGGCCTGGGGATAGCAAGACACATGAAAGGTTTTAGTTCACCATTTTAATCCTTGCGCTTGGCTAAAGGGCTGGGTTAGCGAAAGCCTCTCCGGCTGTGCTAGCAGTGAGTGCACAGGGCAGTATGCAGTAATTGGCTGCAGTCACATATTTATTCAACACCAGTACCCTTCTAAACATCGAACTGCCTACGTTGTTTCCCAAATGGCACCGTATTCACAATACACTGCACTATTTCCAAACAAAGTTATAAAAACACACCTTTGAGGGAAAAGTCTTGTTGTTTGAGATGCAGTTCGAGTCCCCAGGAGTTTACAGCCACTGAAAAAAATCTATTTAGTCTAAATACACATAGTATACAAAAGAGCATTTTAACATGCATTTCAAGTGTCCTGAGCTGGCACTTAAAATAAATGTTTCTAAAACAACAACCACTACTTAAAAAGTTGGTCAACATTTTAAAATGATATAACGCGAGAGAACGACAACAATGTCCCGTGTGCTGTGATGGGAATTGGGATAACAGCAGGAATTCAGCCTGAAAGTCTCAGTACCAATAAAACCTAGCATAACAACACACATATCCATCATATCTTTTTTCGTCTTCTCCTATGTTTCAAGTACATCTAAAATGGTCAAAAATGGCCTAAAATACTGTGCATCTGCTATGCCACTAAAACAGGGGCATTAGCTACAGTACATGCTCTGCCTACAAGGTGGCAGCTTGACTACATCAAGAGACAGTGAGAAAATATCTAGCCCTTTTTGTTCCACCAAAAATTCCACCATTCCATTCGAGAGCCCCCTTTCCAGGAATTGAGATCATCTACCCAAAGCTACTTTTGAAGTAGTGCAATACTAATGTTTGAGCACCCACTGCGAAGTTCTGAGAAAGCATCAGAGAACACATCTTGTTTTCAGTGATAGTCGCTTTCATTTCCCACCAAAGACCAGATCTTGAAACCCCCGCTTAGGCACTTCTTTTACCCCTGCTACACCAGGTTACTGTTTGGTCTATATATGTCCCTTCTACCAAAACATGCAAAGTAGTGAGACAACCAACTGTTGGTGAAGAAGACAACTCTGCATGTTCCAGCCTTTCTGGCGGCAACAGTAAAGATTTCCCGGGGGAGAACTGAAAACAAACACCGCCCTGGGTGCCACCTTTCATGTTTAACACTCGTCCCTGGCTTCCTCTCCCCTCCATGCTCCAGACAGATCGTTATGTCTCCCTCCCTACCTGCAGGCACCCTACCTCATACACAGTGCCCTGGTAGAAACTGAGTGCACTCCGTAGGGAGCGATTTGGGATGCAATGAGGTGTCTGTTTTCATCAGGCTGAGGGGAACATGGAGCTGCATCAAAGAGGCTAGTGTTGAACACAGGTCCTTCTGAGGCCTGGGAACTCTCTGTGGTACTGAGGTAGCTGTAACAGGAGCGGACCTCAACTAGCACACTTCAGAAAGACTAGAGAGAATAAACAACCGCAGAAGCTCAATATAAACAGGGCAGTTGAGGAGCAGGTTTGAAATCCCCCTCACAACAACACCTCCACTCTTTCTTCCAGACCACAGAGGTCCCAAATGACATCTAAATCTCTACTCAGTGACCATTGGAATCTGCTAAAAAACTAGTGCATGGAAACAGGAGGTTACTTTGGGACACAAGCAGGAAGTCTTAAGGTTTACCCACAATTCAATAACAATTCCAGAGAAATGTTATAAAATTGTACTTTAAAAAGGCTATACAATGTTAAGTGGAAGAAAAAAAGATTGTGTAAATGTCAAGTCCTGTCAACATCTTCTCATGCATGTAAACAAGTGAATAAATTGTTTTTGACAACTCATTATTCTTGGAATTAAATGTACAATATGTAGTTTTTCAAAACAATAACAAAAGATGTACTTTGCATTTAAAAGCAAACATCACTATACCTATATTATATATATTTCTTAGTTGTGTACTGTACTTACATTATCCTAAATGTTTCCACCAACTTTCAAATCCAGAGAAATTTGTAATATAATTCAAAGACACGGGACGTTTAATTTTATCTTCCGTCAATGGCGTCATATAACCTTTGACTGCGCTAGTTGCTCTAAGTTCCAGGGAACCGCCAAACATAACGTGAATACATTTATAATATTTGTAACAATACATTACTTTGTCAGTGAACATTTTTTCTGCCAGAGACGCTAGATTGGAAGGTTGTCATTGACGACGATAACAAAACCCATGATCCCACGCTACTTCCCGACGTCATCCAAGTACATCTTTTGCTATTGTTTTGATTGAGAGCCCCCTGGTGGCCAAAAACTACATGTTATACGTTTAAAAGGAAAGTCTAGAGAGAGCGTGTCGAACAGCATATAAAAAATGTTTCTTTGAATGTTGCCCAAAATAAATATTCTGCATGATGGCAACAGTCTCTAATTAATGGGTATTGGGTCCCATGATGTCCCATATATTGATATTTTTTATCATTTCCCTGAGAAAATTGGTGAAACCAACTCAGCAGCTCTAGCCGTGAACATATTTACGAAGTGGCCGGAATAGGAAACCGCACTGGTTTTTCTGAACACCACCCTTGGTCGGTGATATATCTAAAAAAACTGTGCAATTTCAAAATGAATTACATGTTCTAACAACTCTTACTTGCACCTTAATCAACCATTTAATTTAATTTCATTGGAAACACACATGCACAGGGTGTGTTTACATTACGAAAACCTGAAAATAATCCTTCAAAATAAAAGTCAGAATGTCAATTTAAATGAAAGTATATAATTCCTTAGTAAGGTTAGTGAACTCTAAACAAAGGCAGGTTTATGGTGTTTTAAGTATGTAGAAAGAGTGAGTTGTGAAAAAAATATCAATGTAAAATAAAAGGCTCTAGAGCATCAAACATGATTATCTCATGATCGGTACATGCTAGCAACTAATGCTACCGTTGGAAAGAGAAGATTCTGTTGCAAATAATAGGTGGTAGATTATCTATATGGGTTCATCAGAGCCGGAGATATCACACTTTAAAGTTTTTAGACTGCTTTTTTTTACTAAAAACATTACAGACAGAAAGTAGGTGTAAAAAAGGAAAAATGAACAGCTCTGCAATGCTTTAGGACATCATCCTGCACAAAACCAACAATTATTGGAAGTGATAAATGGCTATATGTTTTAAAAAATGTATAGAAATATTGTAAGAAATAAATATATTGACCTGTCTGTATGACCCCCGAACATTGTCACACTGGTCCAGGAGCCCTGTGAGCTTACCAATATTCATTTGGAAGCCTTATTTATCATGGTTTATACGCATTTACTCTTAATTATAATAAACATACTTTCTTGTATTTTTGGGGATGTATTACATAATACATGAAAATCACTGTCTCAGAATGTCGGATTTCATTTATCCATGTTGTAGAAAAGAGATATTTCTGAATCCAAAGCTGTAAGGCATTTACCTGTAGGCCAAAGTATGATGTTTCCAGAGGCCAAAAGGTCAACCTTGTGCCAGGCGATTATACACTTTGATTGAATTGACCTTACAAGCTTTTATTTAGAAGGATTTCTCCTTATACCGGATTTATGATGTCACTTTTAGTGTTGCTAGCAGAATGCCAGTGAAGGCCCTAAATGTCACTGCATGGCCCGCCACTGGTTATGCTACATTTCCTACTCACCCAGACAACATTGTGAAAGAAGTGGTTGACTTCATAAAACCCCTCTGCCCCCACCTTTGCCCTTCAGATTTAAGCTACGAACCATAATCTCCAAAAATTTCAAAGGGGAGGACAAGATTAAAGAGATCACCAAAAGGCACACAAATTTGATTAACCCATTGCAGCCAATAAAGTCAAAATATATTCCAGTAATCAGAGCCAGCTCCCTGCATTCATGTGCTGCACATCCTCACTTCCTCCATCACCATCAGGTTTGTGTCTGCCCCTGCAGAGGTTAAACTGGAATGCATTGAACCCTCCTAACCTGGAAGACAGTGTTCCAGAAATTCTCCTGTGGCAGTAGGAGTGCTGGTAGCACAGGTCAATCATGACTAAACAATCCCAGCCAACTGAACAGTTTCTCTGTGCTGTAATGCTTAGTGGCTGACTAATAAGACCCTGCTATCCACATTAAACCACCTCCAGGCTGTGAACTGAACAGCTGCACTATACTTCATTCAAAACCCTGCATGTAGATATATGATTAATTAAATGAGTGTACATTTGAAATCAACTGTAAATCCATTTCCCATTATTTCATATTTGCACATCATACATTGTATATAATTGTATTTCAACTTTTGGTTGCATTTTGTGTATCCGGTTGCTATGGTGTTATCAACTGCAGTTTGCACCATTACAGGAAGGGCCACTTTGTGTTGAAGGTTTACACATTTTCCTAGGTGTCCAGATTTCCCTGTCCTGAATTCATATTGTATAAGTTATGATTTCTGGACAGAAAAAAAAAAAATGTGTGTGTTGGTGCAACGTGCAAGCTTTTTGAGGGTTTCGTGTGTGCAGTGAAGCTGTGGGTGGGTGCAATATTACGCTGACTCACTTGGAATTTGCTGGATTCTGTGGACGACCACAAAGGCATCGGAGAGGCCCACCTTCACCGGGTGATTGACAGCGCTGATTTGGGCCACCTCAACTGGGATCTGAAAGAAAGAGAGAGACTGTGAAAGACATCTATCGCCAACCAACACACTTGTCTATCTAAGTGAGGAGGCTGGGAACTGCACCTGAGCAGACCAAACCAGACAAAGGTCCAACAGTTCCCATACTGTATGCTGATGGAAGACTGTGAGAAATGTGTTCTAAGTGGCATCCTTGTTGTATTGTGGAGCAATACAGGTTTCTGTTCAAAAGTAATGTAAAATAAGGTTTACATTTGTGATGCACTCTAGCGAAAATTTTACTTTTGCTGGCTAGAAGAAAGAGGTTGTTCGAATCGACTCATCTCCTAGGAAATACATAGAAATGGTGGTTTGAAATGAATAGCTGGCAAACACGTCTGTGTAGAGATTCCAGGAGGGGCTGATAGAGAACACAGAACCTGGGCCCCACAAAGAATGTGGAGGGATGAATTACTAATATCACATACCTACTCAAATCTAAAACATTTGTAAGCTGTATTGGAAACTAGAGCTACTGTAGAAGTAATATTAATTATTAATATTAAAAATTTGTCTGTGCCTGTAATGTCCAGCCCAGTGTGGGCTGGCGTGACATGGACAAAAAGACTGGACAACTTATTCTTATTGTGTATTTTCTGTTTAGTTCGTGTTTTCCAGTCTCCATAATTATGTGTAAATGCCCTTTAAGTTCATGTGACACCTCTCTCTGGTTTGGCTTGTGTCTAGGATAGGTTTAGGTTGGGCTGGTAGCTTGTAGATCTGGTGATTAATGATTGAGTTCAGCTGTTTTCGATTAGCTATTTAGTTTCTATATAATCTGGCCAAACTAGAGAGAGGTGTTGGTCATTGATTAATAATCCTCTCATTGATTAATAAACACTATTATAATGTAAGTTGTGTCAGTCGCTGGAGTCAGTCGCTGGATATTGGAAGTGAATGCGTAGGCTCTGTACTTGTGTGTTAGCTATCAGTGTATGTGCCACTGAAAGAACACGTTATGCTATATAAGTAAAACCGTTGTGCACTCGGTCAACCAAGTTGTTTGGAGTTTGGAAGTTAATGCATAAGATCTGTACTTGTGTTAGCTATCAGTGTTCGTGCCACTGAAAGAACTATATAAGTATATCCGTTGTGCCACTCGCTACGGTGGTACCATGCAACTGAACTATAGGTATGTCTCTGGATTTGTCCATAATAAAACAACCATCATTTCCATCAACCATCTATCTGCCTTCGGTCGCCCTCCTCTACACCACACAACATCGTGACAGAATGACCGACCAAAGAACAAGGACTTCGAGACCAAGGTGTAGCCAGAGATGCAGTGGGCTCTCCCCAGCCCAGCTACAGCTGTGAGAGAAGTGGAAAGCCTCGCACACACCGTATGGAGGAAGAGGGGACAAAGGAGAGAGCCTCGGCGCTATGAGCTCACATGGACAGGCTACTCTACTCTAGCTCTGGGCCCTTTCCCACGATCCTCTCGAGAAAAAATCCCCTGGATTTTTTGAGGGGGATCTATGAGGACGACGGGGGCAGTAGTGTGGCTGGAATGCCATATGGAAAGGGAGGCCTTTCTGAGGAAACAGCCTGAGTTCCATCTACAACATGCTCTGGCTGCAACCAAGAGAAACCGACCTCCTGAGCCCTCAACTGCCTCGTACCAGGATCTCCATGCAGGCCTGTCACAGGAGCAGCCAGGGCAAGCAGCGTTGGCCTCACCAGGAGGAGTGCTATGGAGTTCCAGTGATAGCCGATTCTACCTGCCAAATATTTGAGGGGGGATTTTTCAGAATTTTAGTTCCCATTGTTCCTCCATTTACCCTGTTTGATATACCATTTTAAGGCTCTGAATTTCCAATTTCTGACAAAAGAAATAAAAAAATTCTAAATCTACCAAAACCTACCAAAAGCTAGCTAACATGCTGCTTTTAGTAACCTTCATTTTCACTACCTGATTGCAGACTTTCCAGTGGAAAGCTGATCAAAATGACAGGAAGGCAGATCAAAAAAATGACTCTTTACTCTGTTACAATTTAACACTCTTTCATTACAATTCTGTCTGCAGTAATAGATATATATTTTTTTATTATTTTCAGTTTGTGGTTTGATTTTAGGTTAGTGATTGGGTGTTTCCTCCCCTTTTAGTCTGCATTGAAGGAGTGTGCGCACATTGGTAAATAATAGCGCAACAGTTTAAAACTGGAAACCCGAGTGAGACATGTCAGTCTTCATCAGCTGATGGCCAGCCATATACCTATCAACAGTGGTAGTCACATGGTAATTATGCTTGGTTGTTGGCCATTGTTTTGGGGGGGAATGTGGGTATGTTTTCCCATAATGGTTTGTCATTTCTCTTGCATGGGGAGAGTTGGTTACCTGGCCCAGCTGACTGGCTTTTGCCACTTCAATTCTGTCTGGACATCTCTGATTTCTGTAGTGTACCCCAGACGTTCCTTATTACAATGTTGGACAGTGGGTAGTAGGTGTTGCCTGGTTTCCTGCATTGTGATTGAGTTCCGTCCGACAGCTTTCTCGTTTTTTTTCCCTGTTCCTGCTTTATCATTGGTTTGTGTCAAGTGATGTATTTTTCCACTTTTCATTTCAAATGATTGTATGTTATGTTGCCTATACTTTGCGTGTCGCGTCAGTTTTCTTACAATCCTTAACTGAGGCTACGTACGTAGGGTATCTGTATATTCATTGGTCGTGTGTCTGACTTGTTATCAGTTAGTTTCTACATTTACTATATGTGCATTGTGCATAGTGTGTACAATATCTTTCTGGCAACTATTAAGACATAGCTAATTCCGGGTCATAAGATTTCAACATAGAAGTCAGTGATTGTGTTAGGGACTCGCGTCTTAGACCTGAATGTTGTCGACTGTCAACAACTCTTTTCTTTTACTCATATTTCGCTATGTTTATTTGTGGATGTGTTGTTTCATGACATTAGTAGTTTTGGGCAGCATTTGGTGCAGGCTTTTTTCCAGTAATTTAACTAATATTTAATCT
Organism: Umbra pygmaea; assembly: GCA_016801145.1. Classification (NCBI taxonomy): domain Eukaryota; kingdom Metazoa; phylum Chordata; class Actinopteri; order Esociformes; family Umbridae; genus Umbra; species Umbra pygmaea. The sequence continues at coordinate 15,839 of JACXGM010007919.1, read as the reverse complement.
TGCTGGCAGGTATTAAGTTCTTACGAAGATATTTCATAATAGAAGTCCACGATTACTTCAATATTATGTATACATAGGTAGGAAATTAGATGACTGAAATAGTCACAGCCACTAGTGTAATGTTTATACATACTACAGTACTATGGAAGTTGTGAAGGAACTATGTAAGAAAAGAGTGTGTGGATACTTTTCCCGTTACTCTGCTTTGGTATTTGAATACTAATTGTATTACCCAAAGCTGACATTCAAAGAGACTTTTGAAAGACTTTAATGATTTAACAACCCATTTTCATAGAAAGCAGCCATATACATATGTATATATATATATAGATATATATATAAATATATATATATATATATATATATATCTATATCTATATCTATATCTATATCTATATCTATATATATATATATATATATATATATATATATGGCTGCCAGGGCCGGCCCTAGGCATAAGCGAACTAAGCGGCTGCTTGGGGCCCCCACCAAATCATATTCTGCTTAGGGCCCCCAAAAGGCTTGGGCTGGCACTGATGGCTGCTTTCCAGCGGGTGAAATAAGGATTAAACACATCACAATTTTTCTCAGTAAATATATTGCCAAAGATGCTATTGACATGAAGTTTTCACCAGATGTTGGTAACAACCCAAACAAATAAATTCAGAAATTAAGTTGTGTAATAATGTGAAATGACACAGGGAAAAAGTATTGAACACATGTAGAAAGGGAGGTGCAAAAAGGGAGGTGCAAAAATGGAGGTGCAAAAGGGAGGTGCAAAAAGGGAGGTGCAAAAAGGCATCAACTATGCACTGATAGTTATAATGGTATCTGGTCCTTTCTAAATATACAAAGCTTGTTATTCTCAATTTCACTCACTAATCCAAATGCTTATGTCTATGTTTAGGCTACTATTTAAAAGGGAACATTGACGAATATCAATAATTTGTCTCGCTCATCAGGCAGCTCGCTCACTCAGGGAGAGCAGGGTCAAGCAAGCACGAGAGCTGCTGAAGATTATAGCTTTGTCAACACAATTGTGCTTTATACAACTTTGTGAATTAACATTAATGAATATATAAGTTTGTCATTGTTCCATTTTATGTCGATTTCTGAATGTAAGTAAATTAATACAAGTACTCTGATATTTGTGGAAAAACAACCTGATCATGGTTATTTTGATAATTGTAAGATGTTTTTATAAGACAGGTCTATGATGGTAATACTGTCAATATTAAGAAAATGAATGTTACATTATCATTCTGGTGACAATTAGAATTACTCTATTATTTTAAACAGTATATTTGCAAACACCTTTTTTCATGACAATTGGGTTGCAATGGTTTGTCACTTTGAAAATGTGGGTCGCTGGAAAAAGAGTTTGAAAAACACTGCCCTTACGTACAGAACCATTCCCCAAAATTGAGGTGTGTATAAGTATATGTTATGTTTGTTTTTATATCCATTAAAGTTTTGTTAATCTCATGTGACATTTTCTGTCTGAACTAAATCGGCAGTGTTTTTTTTAATTCACCATTAACGCTGAGCAGAAGGAAAAATAAATGCATGCACCTGCTTCTCCCGCCGGTCTCAATTTACTAGTTAAGGAGATACAGCTCCCTCAACCTGGAGTCACACAGCAGCTCTTCACCTGGTACATTTACAATGACCCACCACTGATGCATGAGGAAAAGGTTTAGGAAAATGGATGAAACTGTTGGCCAAGAACATGTTGGAAAATGTTACATTATGTGTTTGTGGTTACTTAAAAACATTGCTAACCAACATTGTCATAGTTAGCTAGCAAGCTTTTCTGCTGATGCATCATAACAATGAACTACTGTGATGTTAAAGTTGTAATGTAAAAAGGTTAGCTTCAGTAGCACTTGTACATATTTTTGTCAACGTTAGAGACACCAATTGCTCATTAAAAATACACAGATACAGTGCATCCGGAAAGTATTCACAGCACTTGTTCCACATTATGTTATTTTACACCCTTATTCGAAAATGGATTAAATTCCGTATTTCCCTTAAAATTCTACAAACAATACCCTATAATGACAATGTAAAAGAACTGTGTTTGAAATCTTAAGCAAATTTATGAAAAGTAAAAAACTAAAAAGCACATTTACATAGGTATTCACGCCCTTTGCCATGACACTCAAAATATAGCTCAGGTGCATCCTGTTTCCACGGATCAAAACTTTGAAAAACGTATTGACTCATACGTAAGTTCAGAACTTATTTACTAATTATTTACTAATACAGTATTATTTATTTTTGTATTGTTTGATTTTTATTGTTTGATTTTGTTTTTCTATTCTGTATTATTGACTCTAGTAAACAAATGCCTAGTTAAACAGGAAATATGCAGTTTCTGTTTGTACCCTCTTAAAATATAATTATTTGTTGTTGCTATGGTGTTAAGGTATTGAACAAAATATGTAACTAATTCTTAAGTATTTTTTTGACCAAGTACTCTTTTACTCCTACTTGAGTAATTTTTTTAGGTGGTACTTTAATCTAAGTAAATTTTAGAACAAGTAACAGTCCTTTTACTTGAGTACAGATTTTCATTACTCTACTCAACCCTGCCTGTTTGCAGTGTGCGTCATTGTGCTATTGTATGCCACATTACTGGTTGTCTTGCTGAGAGTGTTTACGTTACTTGTTTGGCTGAACGTTTCTAATGAATATATGTTCTCCAACTTCACAGTTGTTTCCACCTCGTTTCATCACTCAAAGTACTTCACAGAATGACCAACCTACAAAGGAAGCAACAAGTTGGGGAAGATGTTGGTAGAGTTGTGGAAGCTTTAAGACCTCTTTCTTCTCCCCCCCCGTAAGATACATCATCATCATGATCATTGCTATGGTGTCCAGATGAGGAGAAACAAGGTAGGGATCTTGTGGCTATCCCGGGACCAACACTGCATGACTATATATGGACTTCCTTCAAAACATCATCGGTCTAATAATTTCAGCTGTTTACAATAACCTCATCATTCAGAATATTCATTTCAGTAATTGTTTGTGCTATTTTTCTCCACATTACTGGTTTTCTTGCTGAGAGTGTTTACATTTCTTGTTTTGCTATACTTTCTCATTAAATATACATTCTCCAACATTGCATTGGTTTCCGCCTCGCTTCCCTCTTTCGAGGGATGTAACAATTGTTCCATGTTCTTCATTCTGTTACCCATTTCCAGGCAGCTGGAAAAGCTAATATAAAACACACACGTGTGGCAAATTTACAGGATTGTGGTCTATGTTTGAAAGCAGTAAAACCTATTTTTATTTCATTCTTAGTTTATTTCTTTCTGTCTTTCTAATATGCAAAGTCACAATATCTGATAACCCTAATCTCTCTTACTGATATTACTCTGATCCAAAACTTGCAACACAAGTTAGGCTGTTCTTAAAACTTAAAAAGAGAGCCTCATTCATGACAGTTGTTCATTATCAGAGAGACTGAGGAAGGAGAAAGAGAAACATTGGTAGGAATTCACTGCTCCTCACGCGTTTGGTGTGACACCATGTCACCCTTACACTACGTTAGGTGATAGACGGGGAGAGGAGAAGCTAGAGAGACAGGGTGAGGGAGAGTGAGGGAAAACGAGGAGCAGAAATAACATAGCCTAGATTGAAAGGAACAGAAAGAGAAACCAACCTCTTTGTAGGCAAAGACGATTCTGCCATCGCTGTGCAGTGTTGCCTGGAAGGTAAAGCTGCCCAGATTGTAGCTGTCCTGCAGGTGGACATGATCCCACTGGACCACCAGTGCAGTGCCTGGAGGACAGAGATGGAGACGAGGGGAAGGAGAGAGAGACACAGTCAGAAGCAAAGAACAATGGCAGAACTCGAAAAACAAGGACAATTTCCAAAAACACATAACAGAACTACAGTGAACCAAATACTATATAAGACCATATAAGACCACTTAAAACCAGTCGTATGAAATGTTCCAGACCACACAGTGTCTAGGGAATCAAAGATGCTTACAAAACAAATGTGGGAAGGCTCCATACGGTTCAACCATTGCCTGAGGCACCTGGGCTAGGCTTCTGTGCTATGTATAAATAGGTCTTCCAGAATTCGGTTTAAATGGATAAAACCTGATAAAACACCCCCAACATTAATTACAACCCCTACTTTCTCTCCCCACCCAATTCCCACTAACACTGTCTACTCGGCAGCCCCGCAACTCCTTGGACAGATCTGTGGAATGACGACAGGCACACACATGGTTCATCCAAACATGTCGCAGAGCGGGCCGATCTTTTTCACACTGCTCATCTAACACGGAAGCCTTTAGTCAGATGATGCACTGGATAATTACGTTCACCAACTATTCTTCCATGTTTGAATTTACAGGCGCCAGATCTGCACACAAGGAGTCAATCTAGAGCGACGTGGCAGGATAAATCATCTGATTTATCTAACCCAAATCCCAGGCAGCGCTAATCCAATTGGCGCTGCCTTGTGCAGAAGTCAGGGGAAAGTCAGAGAACCCATAGTCAGGCTCGAACCACTGCACATTTAAGATTCAGCCTATATAAACCTTAGTACTATAGGTATAGAGGAAACTGTTACTGATGGGCAGGCAATTAAAGAGATGATTAGTCACGGACACCAGGCAATGATAATCTGTGATGAGTGGTATAACAATAAGTGGCCAGTACTGACAACAATAACAGGCCGCAATAAAGTATGTTTGAAGGATACTTAGGCAGCTCACATGGAACACTGTACTAGCTTCCACCCTGATAACAGACGTCCCGTTCGTTTCCATGCTGTTTTGATTTAGTGCAGGCTTTGGAAAGCCTTCGCTCTCCTGTTGCAGCCAACCAGTCATTTGGCAACAAGTCAGAGCAATAAAGGTTTGTTAACACAATCAATTTTTCCATCTCACAGCCGGAGCCACGTCCTCCGTCCAAAGTAAAGTGGAGGGTTAGACTACTAGATCGAGCAGTCTGCTGCTGACCACTGATGTAAACATAAGGAGGCGGGGAGGTAGAGAGATGCTGTACAAAGACGCAACGACAGAGATCTGCTTCGACTTAATGACTGAGCGAAATCAACCAGCCGCTGCTACGAGTTAAACCCAATGGAACTCCAGAGGCTACTTAAAATGCATTGAGTTCAGTGGGAAAGCAGGCACATTTATCTGGGCTCCCTCTGCTAAAAATACAGGCTGGGTGTGAATTTGTGCACAGCACTCGTTGGCCTTGTTTCTCCCTCCACTGAATGGCTTATATGCTGGAGAAAGCAGGGCAAAACCAATCTGTCTCAGCCCAATGGGAAAATACTGTTGTGCGCTACGAGCGGCCGGGAAACGACCGCATGGGATTGGAGATGTTACAGTGAAATAAGTTCTCTCAGAAGTGAGATATACATGTTTATGTCTGAAATGACACCATGTGCCACTTCTAGTATTTGAGGCCCAAGTCAAAATCAGTCCACTATAATAGGAAATAGGTTGAACACAGATTAATCAGGTTTTAAATAAGGCATTGAGGTAAGGCTGAGGTTCCAGGCAGCATTGGCAGGACATTGACTAATGGGTCGCCTGGTGAAGCACAGCTGGGATGGTTATTGAATAGCTGCCACACTGCTTACGCCATGATGAGTTCCAGTGTAAAAGGTCATTCAGCTGGTCAACTATGCTGCATCCTAAACTCTATTCCTTCTATTGTTCAGTATCAGCTGCTCTGCTCAAATGTATTGCACTAATTACACTTCAAGAAACAATAATTATAAAAACTACAATAGAAAGTACTGGTAACAAATGCATTTAAATAACAGAAAATACTTTATAAACACAGTAAATATCCGTTAACACGCAGAGATAATATTATTTTGTAACAGATATCTACTATGTTTATAAAGTATTTTCTGTTATTGTCTTGAAGGAAATGTCTGTAAAATAATTCAAAAAGTACTGGCAACAAATTACCAGTACTGTTTACAGTTTTTTCACAGTTTTAGGGAATAGCCAATTATTTGGAATGTGGGCAAAGATCTGGGTTGATTGACAAGTAATGTTTGGCTTTGTATAAACATATTATTCAGAAGATTATACAGTTACATTTGATCAATTCACAGCAAGTGCTACATATTAAAATATATTGTTTATTGTCATCCATATTGTTAATGGAAAATATTGTGTATCATAATGTGATGTAATTTGTTGGCCATATCGCCCAACCCTAAATTCAATAATTTATATATACACTATACAGTTTCTGCATATGCCATTTGCATGCATACAGTATATACAAGCATTAAATTAATAAGAAACTTGAGTCAAAACACAATTATTTATGTATGAGTAGAATTTATAATATAATAGTATAATATAATTCCTCATTAGGACATCCATAGGAAGTAATGTCTACTGTAAATCAGTCTTTTCCAACAGTGATAAACATTTGCTACATAGTTAATGTAACTCAAATCCCACCTCTACATTTTTACTGTACTGTGTGTTGAGAACAAATTGACATCACAACAGTCAGTGGAAACCAAACTCACCAACCGATTGAGGGCTGGATTCAGAATCAAACCAAAAACCAAAACAATTGAAATCACAGGCTGTTCCCACTAGTGTGAAAATTATCATGGCAACTTAGAATGTGACTCAGTAGTGTTTATGGCCCCCAAGTGCCTGTATCCACTCCTGACAACGTCTGGGCATGCTCCTGATGAGATGGTGGATGGTGTCCTTGGGGATCTCCTCCCAGAACTGGATCAAGGCATCGGTGAGCTCCTGAACAGTCTGTGGTGCTACTTGTCAGTGTCAGATTCACCGATACATAACGTCCCAGAGGTTCTCAATTGGATTCAGGTCTGGGGAATGTGAGGGCCAGTCAATGACATCAATGCCTTCGTCATCCAGGAACTGCCTACACACTCTGGCCACATGAGGCCAGGCATTGTCCTGCACCAGGAGGAACCCAGGGACCACTGCACCACCTGGTCTGATGATGGGTCTGAGAGGATTTAATCTCAGTACCTAACAGCAATCAGGGTACCATTGGCAGGCACAGGGAGGTCTGTGTGACACTCCAAGGATATGCCTCACCAGGTCATCACTGACCCACCGCCAAACCGGTCATGCTGGATGATGTTGCAGGCAGCATAGCGTTCACCATAGCATCTCCAGACTCTTGCACGTCTGTCACCTGTGCTCAGTGTGAACCTGCTCTCATCTGTGAAGAGAACGGGGCGCCAATGGCGTAACTACCAATTGTGGTGTTCTCTGGTGAATGCTTATTGAGCTGCACCGTGCTTGACTAGAAGTCCCACTAGAGGAGCTTGAGCCCTCGTGACATAGTCTGGCTAGCACCAGACCAAGCTCAATCTTTTAAGATTGAAAATTAGTCTGGGGAGTATGCTCTGTATTTTTTACTGCACAAGAGGTGTGATCAACAAGCATAATTCAAATGATTCTGTTCCTACGTAAACTTAACTCCTAGTTCACCTGGCGCAAGCCAAAGTGATGTCAAAATGACGTAGATTTTCCTAGCGCGCAGAGATTTAGAGCACGCAAGCCAAGGGCGCGCACCACTCTTTTTTTTCAGCAGCGCGCACCAAAGTGGAAACAGGAAGCATGGACGAGTTTGAGGGTACAGTAAATGATTCATAATGACTAAGTTAATGGTTCATAATAAAACTGTTAATGGTTCATAATAAAACTGTAAATGGTTCATAACAACACAGTTTAGATAATCTTACCAACTGTTGACATTAACGTCAATGCTGCTGCCAGTTCTGCTATCATTTACTTTTTTCTTCTAGTCCGTGAAAATATCAAAGTCGGTAGCCTCTCCTCAGTTGCGACACCAGCATGACTATAAATAGTTACAGCGCTCCCATGATGTCACTTTGGTGCGCGCCAGGTCGGGAACCTCTAGTATACTGCAGGTTTATTATTGGCAAAACTTAACTGAGTCAAAGCAACATGACTTCACTAAGTCAATTTGTGTCATGTAATCATTTTTTACAGTGGTGAAGGTCATTTTGTAGAGCTCTGGCAGTGCTCCTCTTGTTCCTCCTTGTACAAAGGAGCAGATACCAGTCCTTCTGCTGGGTTAATGCCCTTCTACGGCCCTGTCCAGGTCTCCTCATCTAACTGCCCATCTCCTGGTATATCACCCATGCTCTTGTGACTGTACTGGGCAACACAGTAAACCTTCTTGTGACAACACGTATGGATGTGCCATCCTGGAGTAGCTGGACAACCTGTGCAACCTGAATTTATCTCCAGGTAACGCCTCATGCTACCAGTAGTGACAAGGACACTAGCAAAAGCAAAACTGACGAAGAATCAGTCAGGAAGGATAAGGAGAGAGTAATTGTCTGTGGCCACCACCTGTAAAAATGTTCCCTTTTTGGGGGTTGTCTTGCTATTGCCACTCCAATACACATGCTGATGCTTTCATTCTGACCAAAATAGCTGACATTGATTCACATCGCTTATGCTTCCTAACTGGACAGATTGATATTCCTGAAGTTTAATTTACTTGGTGTTATATGGTGATGATTGCGTATTCCCTTTAATTTTTTGGAGCAGTGTTCCTTAACTGAGTGGCATTTAAGGGTTTTGTAAAATTATTTTATGAATATTATATGAATATAGATCCCCAAATACAGGTGCTGAAAATTCATTGGACAAACCCATGGACATTTCCACATTTTGTAGTGTGAAAACCTGGAATGAAATACCATTGTATTGGGATTTTTACCATTTGTTTTAAACAACACACCAAACACTTGAAGGTACAAAAAAATTATTTTCATGAATTAAATGGAGAGTTTCATTACTTGGTTGCAACTGTTGCAGGCAACGACTGGCTGAAGTCTGGAACCACTAGACATGATCAGATGCTGTGTTTCTACCCAGGTGATGCTCTGCCAAGCCTTTACCACAACTGTCTTCAGTTCCTGCATGTTATTCGGCCGTTTGCCTTCAGTTTTGACTTCGGCAAGTAAAATGCAAGCTCATTTGGATTTAGGCCAGGTGATTGGCCATTGCAGAGCATTCTACTTCTTTACCTTAAAAAGTATTGGGTTGATTTCCATGCTTACTCCATCTGCACAGTGAAGCACCATCCAATGAGTTTGGCAGCATTTGGCTGAATCTGAGCAGCTAATAGAGCCCTAGACACTTCAGAATTCATACTGTTGCCTTTACCAACAGTCACATCATTAATATCTACAGTGCATCCGGAAAGTATTCACAGCATTTCACTTTTTCCACATTTTGTTATGTTACACCCTTATTCCAAAATGGATTAAATTTATTATTTCCTTCAATATAATTATTTAAATCTTGGGCTACTAAGGGGTAGTAAAGTAATGTAGTAAAGTAATGTTGCCCAACACTGGTTGACACACACAATTACTTTTGAACTTAAAAAGAACCAACACAAAATATATATATACAGGGTATTTTTTCACAATAATTAAATTCACAGGTAGTGCTTTTGTTACAGTTTTTAGTAATCTTGCTTTTCTTTCAGATATGTTATCAGGTTGCTGAATTTGCTCTATTAGAGCCCGACCTGATAGATTTGGTAGCTGCTGTCGCTGCAATGTGAAAAATAAATTGAAATGTCATCTACCATTGTCGAAGTAGATGACTGTTGAGTTCCTAGACACACTGGGGTCAAAGTTGGCCATGAGTGGGGCGATGTACTGGGTGGCTGTCAGCATCCGGTGAACCACGTCACCTGTGTAGATGAACCCTGGTGGAGAAAACCATAACAGTTATTATATTTTAAATGCAGCCATTGCCACAACACAATAAGCCACTTATTTCACCTATTCAACAAACTCTCTCTCTCTCTCTCTCTCTCTCTCTCTCTCTCTCTCTCTCTCTCTCTCTCTCTCTCTCTCTCTCTCTCTCTCTCTCTCTCTCTCTCTCTCTCTCTCTC